>CAEFZX010002146.1:0-7500 GCA_903066825.1 Alfaro cultratus | reverse complement strand
CTCCAACTGGACGTAATTTTGGAACGCCTCCTTGGAAAAGCGCTCCCATTCCAACCGGGCCTCCACCTCCAAAACCGCCTCCGCCTCCACCTCCACCTCCACCTCCACCTCCGCCTCCGCCTCCACCTCCGCCTCCTCCAGGTTCTGGTAAAAAGATGCAGTAAAACTCATTAAAGCTGACTAGTATTCACTGAAAGTTTTCATACGAATATCAAACTCTATGATGAATATTTGCAGGTGAAAAAAAAAAAAACATTCAGTCAGTGTTTCCATGCATTTTGGATGATGAGATCACGAGTGGACGGCATCGGATCAGGAATGTAAGGATGCATTCAGATCCAAATTAGCCAGCCACATTTGTTTATTAGTATTCTGTTTGCATATCCAGGAAGCTTTATTGCCAGGAAGACTGTGCAGTGGAGTGCTTGTTTGGCCAAATGTGGAGAAAAGGGACCTTTAAAATGCAAGTTTCTCCTCGTGAAAGTTTCTCCTCTTTCATTTCATGTATAAAGTGCTTCACTCTTAAGCTGCTTTGGTTCTGGATTTATTGTGGAAACTTTACATGGGTTTGTTGCTTCAGGAATCTTTGCAGGTTTATGACGGAACCGTTTTGTGAAAGAGACGTTTGACACCTTCCACCCTAATCAGATAATTATCTTTAAATCCTGTGAGATCTACCGTCCTGCAAATTTTATTTGATTCAGGTCTGCAGGATCAGGAATCCATTTTAGGCTACGTTCACATACAAATGAAAACCCAAGTCCGGCTTTTTCAAAGCAGTCTGAACAACCCAATTCTGATCTAGTTTAAACAGAGAATATAGCTGAACAGAAAGAAAAACTAATGCACTTGACTAAATTTACTTTTTCAGGGCTGACGTCTTATTTAGTAGAGATTATTAAAGTAGTTTAGGTAGTTAAATGAGTCTTTTTAAAAAGGGTAAAAATAACAGATGACAGAATGGCATAAGCTAAATGCTAATTTCCACACAGAACAGATCACAACCGATCAGTCAGCAAGCATGTGGAGACATTTTAACATCTTTAGTAAATAGGTAAATGGAGTTTAAAGGCTTTTAACAGACAGAAAAACTATGCGGTCTCAGTGCTACTCACTGTCCAGTACTGGAGCGCTGCGGTCATTGACTTCAGCGACCTTCTTCAGCTTGGCTCCTTTGCAGATGTCTGACAGCAGGGCTCCACGGCCTTTCACCTCAGACGAATTCAGCTTCGGAGGCGTGGTGTTGGCCTGGGGAACATGTTAAAGGGTAGGGTTAGGATTAGGGTTAATTTTGTTTTGCAAAATTCACATTTTACATGATTTCAGACTTTCATTTGAGTCTCTACTGCTTATAAAAACAACCCAGCTGGTCTCTGGCAATAACTTTTGGTGTCTGGAAAACTCATCAAAAACCTCCTAACTGTTCAGTCACATTTCACGAGTACTGCACTGTTACCTAGCAACCCAAGCTGAGCTCCAGCACGTTCGGTCAGCTGGTTTTACTGTGCAGCGCTGTACAATGGCTGCTGGAAAAGACGACTGTTTTGTTGTAGACTTACCATCCAGAAACTGCTTGCTGAATTATTATTGGTTGTGCAGGAGGCTCTGCTTCTGTTTTTTAAAGATGCATTGTTGTATAATTTTGCATTTGTTTGCAGCCATTTTCACAAGCGAGTGTAAACATTAAGTTAGGGGGCGTGGCCAGAAGTGGCTTATTTGGATTTAAAGTGACATATCTGAAAATAGGCAGAACTGACCAATTGCAATCTCATTATCTAAGAACGACTTTGTGGGGAAATAAAAGCAATAAACGTGTTCGAGGAAGCATAATAGGTCAGCCTTAACAGTCACAATATCATATTTCTGTTTCCTTCATTGTTTTCTTGAGCGACCATTCAGGAATATGTTGAAATATGTTGACCATTCAAGTCAGCAAGACCTGAATGGGTACAAATGGGCAACTTAATCTTGTTTTTGTTTTTTCAGACTCCAAAAAATATATTTCCTTTTCCTCTTCCTGATGAGAGACTGTTTCTGAAAAACATTCCTTTAATGATTGACTGGAAGTGTGTTGTCATAGCAGAACCAGCCATAAATTCCCTTTGATTGCAAGCTAGCAGTAAAAAAAAATATATGTTAGCTCCAGTCACTCACCTGATTAAAGGTTGGGGGAGGTGGGGGTCCAGGTGGAGGGGGAGGAGGAATCGGCATCTTGTCCCTCTACTGGCAACTCTCTCTGGGGGTCAAAGGCCAATAAAGGATTACTGTCTTCTGAATGATGGCATACACCGACTCTCTGGGAAACAAAAAAATACACATTTAAACTTACAAAGTTAAAGTTTAGACAATTATTCAACCCTGAAGCTGCGTTTTCCATTTCAGCAAATGCAAACGCAGGCATTTGAAAACCTGTTAAGTACAGGTTTTCAAATGCTTATAAAACAGAATTTATTATAATAATATGTCAAAAGATCAATTTCCTCCACCTCATCCCTGAGCTACTACAGCCATCTGATGAAGTGCGCCGCTCCCGACCAAAACCAGAGCCAGGAGAAGGGTCTTAGTGCTGTCAATCAACCTCATGTACTGGTTGATAAATTTGCTAATGGTGGAAAAACAATGAACCGTTACATGAAATCTGTTTATTTGTCATCATCAGTAGTCATGCTAACTAGCCTTAGCATTCATAACATGCTATGCTAGCAGAGAGGGAGGAGAGGGTGGTCGACAGCACCAAGAATCGTCTCCTGGCTCTGATTGGTTGTTTCTAGGTGGCACTGGGAGATAACAGAGAAGCTCAGTTCCTCAGTTTTGTCAGATTATCTGTTTCGTATCGTCACGACGTGGTGACAGTTTCAACAAATATGTAAAGAAATGTTTATAAAAGTAACTTTAAATAACTGAGCATAGCATTTTAGAAACCAATGATGTTCTGGGGTTAACGTGATCATCTACAGGTTACAACAGGTGGTCACAAAAATAAAACTGAGCATAAGTAGAGGGGGCAAAACAAATCTTTCCGATGTCAAAAGTCAGACGTGAATGAACAGATACTCAAGAGTCGCCTAAATAAGTTATGCTGTAAACAACTACAAAAGTCCAAACTATCAATCAGAATAGACAAAAAATGGATTTAAAGGGACGGCATCACATATTTTCCAGGCAAGCCTTCCTTGCAGTGGCATAAAACTGCATCCATTTGACTGTAAACAAACAAAGTGGATAACACAGGAACAACTGCACCACTGTTTACTTTCCTGTTAATGCTACTCAGCACCCTGCATTCCCATATTTTATTCCATCCAATTCAAAGTTCATTCCAAGTAAAACAACATGGTTTGTTTGCACCTGCAAGTTTGCTCACAACATGTTTACCTGTGTGCAGCTATTGCAACACGTCACTGAACTAACACTGTAACAGGAGAGCAGCTTAGATGGCAGAAATGTGACAAATGTTTCAGTTCTCTGGAAGAAACACATTTCCATTTTTTCTGAAGAAGAAACAAGTTTACACTAACACCAAACTTCAAGCAATCTCCTCAAAACTATCAAAATAATGTTGAATAGTTAAAAAACAAACGGATAATGTTCTCTACAAAACATCATATGCGTAGCATAAATATTCAGGTCAAAATGCGACCAATAAAAACGCATATCTTAGTCAAAATTTAATCAAAATTTAGTAATTTGCTCCTGTTGGTTTATATTTGTGCTGCAGTGAAAAAATTATCTGTAGTCACATCATAACATTATTACGACAGTGTATAAGAGCCAGTGAAAACAGAAAAAAAAGAGTTAATTTCTGCTAAAATCCATTCTCAGAACAATCTCAGAAAACAGATTTAAAAAAAAAAACCTAGGAAATTTATGAGTTTCAAAAGTTGAACATTTTCACTTTTTAACCTAAAAAAAAAAAGAAAAAGAAAAATTCAGAAATTTCTGATTCAGTTCCTGAAAATGTTCAACTTTTCAAACTCAGGAATGTTTCTTTTCTAAAACATTCCTGAGATTTACCTCAGAATTTCTGAAATTCTTCCAGAAAATTTTTCACTTTTCAAACCCAGGAATTGCCAAGATTTTTTAGAAGATTTCTATAATTTTTTTTGCAGAAATGTCCTCCTTTTTTATTTTCTATCTGCAGTGGCCCTTATCCACCATTGTACATTATACATAAACATTCAAAGTAGTATTAATGCTAAGCTAAGCCCGTTTTACGTGTACTCTTTCATCTTATGGAAACTGAATGCGATTGTGACGAGTTGAATCTCTTCCTGGTGCTCTTCTTTCACATTTTCCAGTGATAACCGACCGTCATTCCAACCACCAGGATAATAAAACGTCTCTGTGACGGGACTGCCAAGCAGTTTCGCTCCTGCTTTTCATACCACAAAAATAATGCCATGATTCTCGTCCCACCAGCTTTACTTCCCATACAAAACAAAAGAGACAGGCATGAAGCAGAGTTTAGGTAACAGTGTCACCGTGGAAAAGGACATTTATAAAAACCACAAAATTAGATAGTGGGTCATCACATAAACAAAGATGAGAAAAAAAATGTTGCATTCAAATTTCTCAAAGATTACCAAACGAGGACACTGTAAATGATCAGCCCTGTTGTATTATTTGGAAGATGAAGGCCAAACATAGATACATATTATAAATACACAATAAATATATTATTATTATAAATCCATATTATTTGGCTTGTTTTAGTTTCAGCATTACGGAAGAGGATTAGGGCCATTAAGGGGTGGAGGGAATCTGACTTTAATCTAGAAATTCTGATTTTAAAAAAGTCATAATTCAGAGATTAACACCAGAGTTCAGAGACTGAAGTCAGAATCTAGGAACTCTGAAGTCAAAAGGTAATTATGAGAAAAAATATATATAATTCTGAGGAAAAGAGTCAGAATTGCGAGATTAATTCAGGATTATTATTTTAATCTCAGAATTTAGATTTTAAAAAAGTCATAATTTTAAGTCAAGAATTGGAGATTAAAGTCAAAGTCATGACTTTAATCTCAGAACTATTAGGGAAAACGTAATTCTGACAAACAGAATTCAGAAATTAAAGTAAGAAAAACTAGCAAACATGCTAAAAATGAATAAAAACTAACTAAATTAGTCAAAAATAAAAATAAAACTAAACTAAAAATCCCAAAGGTATTCTAACCCTGTCATGGGGATTTAGATGCTACTTTAAATATAAACATTCAGACTCGATGAAAGTATCTAGCAGAGTGATGGTGCAACATGTCTGAGGTCACGGGATCTCCCCAAACCAGTTTAGGCCTTAAGCTGGTTTATGCCTGCAGCGCTGGTCCCTCCCTCACCCTGATGGAGCGTGGCTGTGGGGTTTCTCCAAGAAACGCTGCAGGAATCTCACCAGTCAAGTCCAGTCGGTGTAAACAGAAAAGCACAGGAGCAGAAACGTCGGGGTCAGAGATGGGGGCATTGTACAAACCAACTCACTCAGAGGTGGGAAAGCACTGGATTAAGTGGATTAAGATTAATCCCCTTGATCATTTCACACTTTAGAAAAGCATCTGAGGTTTGAGTCTGGCTTCAGACTTTTGACGCACAGCATACGTTAAGTATGTTAAATTTAATGTGCGGAATATCTTTCACATCTCAGTAAAGACCTGAAAACAATCGGATTAATCGAACAACTAATTATTAAAATCATTGTAAACTAATTTAGTAATCAGTTGATCGTTAACTGGAGTGTACATACTTGGCATTTGCTGGAAAAATTAAATATTCAAAGCAGAAAAACTGTACAAAAATATTTAAAAAATTTCTCATGTGGTATAAAATGTTCACTATTTAAAAAAGGAACTTAATTTATTTTAGTGATGCACAATATATCGGCATCGGCCGATATTAGTCATTTTAACATATCGGTGTCGATCTGGTAAATAAAACCAGGCCGATATTAACAACAAATATTTGTTTTCATCTTGTTGCCATTCGATTCTGGTCATTTTCTTTCTCAATTTGTCTAAACAGTACAGAAATCTAAATATAAAATTGGTAAATAAAACAGCAGTATTACAATTGGATGTTAATTTTCATATCGGTGAATCCCTAGTTTATTTTCATCTTTTTTATACAATATAATAATCTTTTTATAATATTGAAGAAGAAGAAAAGGTAAAGTGGTTAAGTGAAAACTGTAGAATGTGCTTATTTCTTTAATTAAAATATTTGATTAATTGTCAGAAAAATCAATTGTTTATTGTCGTAATAAAAGCTACTCATCTTCTTTATGATGAGGCCACATAAAAAAAGCATTTATTACAAAAACAGTTACACACACTTAATATTAGAAAATAGCATATTACTAAATTAGCAGTTAGTTGCAGCCCTAGTCTTGAATACATGTCATTTCTAAAGATGTTTTTAATGGTGTAGGTAAAAAATAAAAAATCCTGGACTTAGTTTATTTTTTTCCAGATGTTTGAATTTGAAATAGTTGAGATGGTGGCACTGAACGCAGCTCTATCACTACAGCTATATTATCACATCACCAAGGTAAAATTATAGAGATAAGGAGTGGAGTCACCAACTAGGAAACAGATTATTTAAATATTCTTTGATCGGCACCTTGATGCGATGCTTAACACCCAGTCAGAACATCCAGTTTAGACCACAACGAAGGGCAGGATTGTCTGAATTTATCTAGTTCAGGGGTTTCTTTAAAACCTCCACTGTAGTTTGAAATAAAACTTGACAAAAATGCTAAAGAATGGAGCAATGTTTTAAATTTAATGGTAACTTCTTTTTTTTTTAAGTTTTAGCTGTTTTTCATTTGTATTTTCATGCAAAATATTTCCACAAAGAATGTAAGAAAATGTATCTCATGAAGTAATATTTTTTTTTGCCAATGAGTTGCAAATTATGTGCATTTATAGATTATTTTCAATGACCTTTAAATGTTTCATCTCACTGAAGAAAATGCATAAAAACAAAAAAATAATTGTTCTATAATAAGATCATCTAAACATATTTTCTTAGTTTTGGTTCAAAAAGCCATGTTGTTTTTGTGGCTCTAAAACTTGCTTTATTTGGACCAAAGGCTACAAAAAAAAGAAGAAAGAAAATTGAAAACTGTTGATTATAAATGGCCGCCATTTTACATGTTGATGTCACATACATGGCAACATAATCATATCCCTTACATGCCAAACATAAGTAGAAGTTTTGCTCCTTCAGTGACTGTGTAGCAATTGACTTTTATTATATTTATCTGTATTTAATACTATTTGAGAAATAGCAGCATCAATAATCTACATACGTGGACTGAAGCAAGTGTGTTGGATTCCTTAAGTGCCTAATGAATCTAATTAGCATCATACCTAAATTTACACTAAGAGTGTTGGAACTTATAACGTCTAAATTATTAAACATATTTGACTGTAAAATCATCAGCAAAATAATTTTTTTGTACAACTGGATATAAATTCAGGCTTTCCATGGTTGGAAAGAAGTGAGTATATA
>CAEFZX010002145.1:0-25085 GCA_903066825.1 Alfaro cultratus | reverse complement strand
TTGCCACCATAAATAGTCTCTGAACCAGTGATCCATCCATCTTGAGAAATGAGACGGATTTGTGTCTCCTGGTTTCCTGGCAAGAGGATCATCATTACTCATAACCTGTCAGCGTTTCTGGGAAAGATCCGGAATAACAGATGTCTGAAGAAGATCCATGGATCAACCTGTTACCCAGGATGGGGACAAAAAGAAAGACAGGAACAGACACAGAACAAAGATAGGGAAACATGCCTGCTTATGTGTCTTAATACAGATATTTAAAGATGGACATTTACCTCAGATGTTTGTGTTTTTTACTAGAATGAGTGGACAGAAAAAGAGAGAAGAGTGGCTATCCTGGCTTTTTTCCTCAGTTATTTTGGCAGTAAGAAGACTGATGAACCGATTACTTGTTCAGGTAACATTCACTCTCTTAAAAATCAAAAAGAATGCCCCTTTTTGCAGAAAAGAAACGTGAGCCATGACATCACGACTTTCCCGTTGGAGATGAGATTTTTTCATTTACATCTACCATATCAGCATTCAGATTTTTAACAAGAAGCCAGTCTGTGCATTGTGCATCTTCCAAAGTCATGTCTTTTACATCGGTGAACTGATCCTTATTAACGACTGTTTAACATTTCATAAAGCACACAAATGTCTGATGACACTTTGTGGCTTCTCACAGAGTTGCTGTTTAATTCTCTGTCAACCTGACAAAGTGCAGGTTTGCAGCTCTGTCCTCACCCCTCTGAATGACTAAACCGGCAGCAGAATGTGACCTGATTTTGTGGCCCTCCAACACAGGGAGATGAAATAGTTTGTTACTGTTTATATTTAAACCTATAAGCTGCCAAATCACAGAGAATGTCTTACTTATGTCAAACTTGTGAACTGGCAGCTATTTAGTCTAAAGATACTGAGGTTTTCTTTTATTTGACTCACTCAGTAGCTATAAATATTATCCCACCATAAATAACATTTCACATTTTGTCACTTTGCAACAACAATGTGCTTCATTAAAAACACAAAGTAAAATTTTAAATAATACAATTTTACATAATTTCTTTTAAACCGAATGTGCTGCATGTATTTTTTCTATTTAAATACCCAAGTCAATAAAATGTACAAAAACGAGTACGAATCTAATACTCTTACCAGCTTCTGATATAGCTTCTAAATATTTAAAGCTTTGTCTGACTGGGAGGGACATGTAACGGAACGGCTATTTTCAAGTCTTTCAACAAATTCTCATTTGGATTTGGGTCTGCACTTTGGCTAGAGCATTCAATAATACGCTCAGTGATATTGATATACTTTGATTTAAACCACTCTTTTGCAGCTTTGGCTGGGTGGGTGGTTGTCGTCCAGGAAGGTGGACATCTACACAGGCTTAATCCTTTTGCAGCTTTTAATAAAAAAAAAAAAACATTTTGATGAATCTGAGGTCCAATGCAGTTTAACAAAAAATACTTGAACTGCTTTCATGGCATGCAATCAAGCTTTAGAGTCCTGGTGATTTCCTAATTGTTTGGCTCAGGAAGTCGAACATTGCACTAACGGGTCTTTTATGTCTCTAAAAACAACAACAGGAAGTATTTTCCTGTTTTGTCTGTAAAAAACTGTGTAGTACTTTTACGACTGTTTTTTCTGGAAATTCAAAACCCATTGCACACCCATGTGCTTTTGCATTTCCATAAAAAAAAAAAAGCTATGAAAAATATGTTTACAGTTCAGTAACCACAAAATGGTCAAATCTGTTCTTTACAATTTACATTACATAACCACTAAGTGGATAAAAATACAATTTAAAATAAAATGTTCTCTCCAGTTTCTTTACAGATTTATTTCATACGACATTGTTTAAAAATATGACACTTGGCAATAGTCCACATAATGATTTTGAATAAACTAGACATGTTTTTAGATGGCACTTTAGGTAAAAATAATAATACAAATCTCACAGTCAACTGTACTTGTAGTACTGTTGATTTTACAGCAACTGGTGAAAAAAAATCCTAAAACAAAAAGACAACATAATCCTCCCCCATACTGTAATTACAAAGCCAGAGAATCAAATTAACATCACAAAGATATGAACAAAATTCTATCTTCTTGCACTGAAGAATAAAATCTGCATTCATAAGAGGTTTCAGCAAAAACGTTCCAATAAGACACTAAAGTACTGATCACCCGAGTATAAAGCTGCAGTTAGTTTTTCTATGGCCCTGCTATAGTTACTGTTATTTCATGATTCCTTTAATATTATTAAATTTTTTGTCATCTGTAAAGTTTACAAGACGTTTTACGTAAACATTATATAATCATAAAAAAAGCATCTGCTGAGATTATCCTGAGATGTAGACTGTGATATTAGTTCATTGCTGTGTATTAGTACCGTTTATGTGTTTGTTCTCCAGCAGAGTCAGAGGTAGGAGATCAGGAAAAAACAAGGTCTGAGCTACACTGGTTTATGTGTGTATTATTCTGCTCCATTGCCGTAGTTCATCACGTAGTAGTCGTGGACGTACATCAAAACAGCAAATGGCTGGCCAATGATGATGGACATCCACACTGCAGCGTTGCCGTAGTTACCTCGCAGGAAGCGGCCAACAAGCCATGCTAATGGAAGCTGAGAAGTTTAAAGGAACAAATGATTAAAGTTTTATGTTTTTTTTTTGTTTTTTTTCCCTTCGGTAGTCTGCATTGTAAGGCTAAGTACAACTGAATCAGACGACTTAAACAACCCAGTGATCAAATTACTAAAAAATCCCTTGGTTCTGTCAAGGCATTTGGATCTAGTCAGGTTGGGAAAGATGTTATTCAATAAACTGCTCAGGAAACTGCTAGATCACACTCACAGGTCAGAGCAGATTTACTCAGCTTTTTCATCTTTATGTAAAACACTGCATCATTTCTTCTTTGACCAGAAATTCTCAGCAGTCACTACTTGAAACTACTATTTGTTTTTAAATGGAGCACTATAGTTTCTGGTGTTGTAAAAGAAAGAAAAAGAAATAAAAAGAAAAAGTAGAAAAACTGGTAATACTTAAATATTGACCATTCACTTGACTTTTTAAGCCAAAAACAGAAATAGACTGGAACTGAAGTCCAACATCTGCTAAAAAGTGCTGTGTTATTATTCCAAGGAGAATCTTTCTGATTTTGGCTCCCATCAATCAGAAATACTTTTATCTTGATCGTAAACTTGATAAATTATTGTTATTATTGTTCTTTCATGATGTAAAAGAAAGTGAGGAAGATGGAAAAATGGAGCAAATTGTGCCACCTTGTGAATAAAGAAAATTATGCTTCTACTTTGAGTGAATCATACCGAAGCTCCTGCATCAGTCAAAATGATTATATTTAACTTGGCTTTACTGTAATGTAATGAATAGCTAAATAAATCAATACAGTACTGCCACTGGATTAAGAATATTCATCTTTTATTTAATCCTTTAAAAATAAGTGTTTGTTTGGAAATGAAACATAACAATTTGGAAATTCTACATATATATATATATATATATATATATATATATATATATATATATATATATATATATATATTTGATTTGATCACTTTAGGCTACTGTTATATTGTAAATGATACCTGGTTTCTCACCTGTGCCATCATGCCTGTGAAAGCCCAGAGTCTGAACATCCTGAGAGGGACACTGACCAGGTACTAAAGCAAGAACCGAGGGAGGAAACAAAAACATAACATCAGTGGAACATGTGCACCACATCTCTGCTGCAGTTGTATTTGTGTGCTACAAGATATTCTGCATAAGTAGAAGGACGCATGTAGACTGATTGTCTTACCTCATGGAAGAACGCTGACAGGAAGAAGACAGCTGACTGGCTGACCATTTTACTGAATCCTTTTCTCAGCAGAGGTTTGTAGAAATGACTAATAGAGGAACACATACAAAGATAAACAAATACTGCCATAGTTTATTTTTAATCTGTTGCAACTGACTGAAAATAAATAAATGTGAAAAGTTAGAATTTTAACACACTCATTCCCTGTTTACAAAGTGAAACAGTCATAAAAGAAAATACCTTTAATTATTTGATAAATTGCATTTAAACATTAGAAAAAAATGCATTTCCCCGTTTTTCATTGTTAGGTCTATCCAAGGATTAAATGTGTACTGGTAAGAATGTGTTTGGATCTGTAGATGATTTACCGTAGACACCACTTGTGTACAGGAATGTTCCAGTTCTGCCAGAAATAAGTCACTGACTCAGAATTCCTGAAAGGGAAAAATTAAGCATTAAAATCTCCTAAAACAGGTTTTAGAACTGGTGAATCAAACCTGAGCAATAAAAGAACATCCATACTGTGATTAAGTGAAAGATTAAATAGTTTTTAACAGAACTGATCAGTTGTAAAGTTTGACAGGCAACAAGCTCTTCAGAAATAAAATATTCTAATCTTTTTTCAATCAGCTAATGAACAATAGAGAGGCCTCACTGGGTTATGTAACTACCACTATTTTCAGTCTGAACACTGTAAGAGAGGGGAGAAGACTAAAATACTAAAACTAGTATCAGCAGGTTTAGGCTTTTCTACATCAAAGATTAGGTATAGTCACAAAACTGATTGAAATATTACTGTCTAACCACAGTTTATTAATAAAAACAAATTTTACTGTAATATTAGTGAGATCCATGGCCAGGAAACTAAGATTAAATGCAAAAGTAAAAACTCAAAGGCTTGCTCTCCTAAAAGCAAACCATGAATAAAGCTATAATAAACCTAAATAATAATGCAAGAACACATTCTAAAAGATCAATAAACTTTAAATTCTAATGAACATTTAATACTGGAACTGGAAGACATTTTAAATACCCAAAATAAACAAAATGACAAATAAAATGAATTTTGAAGTCTTTTTACACAAAATTGTCCTTCAAAAAAGGGGACTAAAGTTGGGACTAAAGCGCCAAACTGACAACTTTTATCATTCAGTTTTTGGAAGAAAAAGGGAAAAAAAGAGATAAGAGATAAATCATGCCAATGGAAATTTTTGCGTTTGTTTTAAATTTACATGCGATTAATTGATTTATTGATTATTGTGACAGGCCTAGGGATCAAAATAATTTGATCCATCTTCAACATCAATTGATATTAATCTCTTAATTTTTACATTTAATAGCAAATTCTTTCCCAGTAACATATGGGCAGATTGCAGCACCGACAGCGAGTCAGAGCAGGACAAATCCTCCCGGTCCATGACACACAGCTTGCATGCTCCAATAAAATTCAGCAACAATATACAGACACAAATAAACCTACCACCAGTCATTGTAAAACCGTCTGTCTCCGAAGCGCAGCAGCTCGGCTGTGAAATTCATAGATGAGTGGAAGAACCAGTAGAAAAACATCAGCCATAACAAGTGATTAGGGACCTGAAAGACAGAGTAAATGCTCACATAAGCAAACATAAAAATAATAATGTATATGCTAAAATTTATGGACCATTGTGAATCTCGCAAATATTTGAGATTCACAGATGTGGAGACAACAAAAGCCAACATTTTACCACCTTAATTTATTTCAGAAATTACTTTACTTACAGCTAATCGTAAAAGTCTCTCAGTCATCAGGGACAGATCCATGTCCTGGTGGAGATTCAAAGCACACTTAAAAATTTTCAGTGTGAGCAAAAGTAAGAGTTAAAATCAATGGTTTAGTTTTCTTACTTCAAGAGGCTTCATTGAGCTTTGAATGATGGGGATCATCCACTGATATAAAGGAAAAGTTTCAATTAATTTTTGATATTTAACAGAATTTTAATTAATTTAAAAATATATATAGCAGATAAATCCAATCAGATCCTAGTACATGATATAACACTTTAAAAGTGCAGCTTTTGATTGTAATTTAATTCTGAGTAAAACAAAAACAGTAATACGTATCAGACTGTACCTGTTGGGTGAGAAAAACTAAAAGCTGGATGAAAAACAGCTGAAGGGAGAAAAAGTTTAGTCAGTGCCAATTTGTGAAAAATAGATTATTTTAACAACAATAACAGAAAAATAAATACTGAAAAATATAAATGTATATAAATAAAGGAACAGAGAATGTAAAGCACCAATAATACAGGAAAGAAACCAAAACAATTAAAAGATGGAAAAGACTCTGGGAAAACAAATGTTTTACAATAATTTATCTTATTTTTCCAAAAACTTGAAACATAAAAATAAACACTTTATGTTTCCACACATTTTACATCTGAGCAGGAGCCCTGCACTGTGGTCTTTGGTCAAGCATTAGCTTTATAGGATTGTTAAAGTCTACAACCAGGGACAGAAAAAAAACCCAAGTAGTAAATAAACATTTATTTTTAATATTTACTAATAGTATTGAATATCTCACCTCAGTTCATCATTAAAATATTGTGACTTTATGAACCGTACATTTCTCTAATATACTGGACAGATGCTCAGCATAGCAAAATATTTCCTCACCATCTCAAACAGCCTCCTTAGCAAGAACTGAATGCGAATTTTAGGAGATCGAGGGAAGTTGAGCTCATAACACAAAGTCGGCGCAAGGACAAAGTAGTACATGTCTGCAAATTTGGTGGAGAGGTCAGAAAACGTGACAAATAAGCATTCCACACAAACATTACTGAAACAGTTTCCAGTGCAATGCATTTCATTACCTTTGATTGTAAGGTTGCCAGGGTAACACACTTTCTGTTCACCTCCTTTAAACTGCTGTGATGAAGGACCTGTATCAGACAATACGACAGAGTTCAGGTCCGGGGTCTGCAATCTGCAGCTCAAGAGCCCATGTGGTTTATGATAGTTGAGAACAAAAAGGGAATAGAAATGAGTCACTAAGACACAATGAGAAAAGACAGTTTTAAATATTCTTCTGTAGGTTTTTATGCATTTTTTATGGGAAGCTTCAACAATGGTCTGCTAATGTCGAAAGATGATTACTATCCATTTATGCCCTGTAGGTGCAACATTTGTTTTTTTTAAATAGTTTTCAGTAGCTGCTTATTTTGCTTAATTTTAAGTACCATACATATAGAAATAGCAAACCAGATTCATTTCATCTTCCTCACAATACATGCTATGAAAAAACAGCTGTAATATTCTAGGACCATACCATCTATAGATTTATATTAAAAGAGTCAAGTATAAATTGTGGCTTTATGCTAAATTTATTTTTAGAAGAAAGAAAATGGCTCTTTGCATTAATAATGTTGATATGAATGATATGATTACACTTTGTACAAATAATCCAGTATTTTCAAGATATTAAACTTTTTTCTATTTCCTTTTCAAAAATTAGAATATGCATTTTGATGAAGTTTGTCAGATTAGAAGCACCTTTTGAAAATTATATTTAAGCAGGTATTGAACATACTTTTCATTAAACCCAACATTTTACCAAAACAATAAAAAAAAATTTTTATTGGTTTGATATAATATTCTAATAATAAATGTCATGTTTTCATTTGCTGTAATTGCAAAAATCATCATAATACAAATAAATGTTT
This sequence comes from Alfaro cultratus, assembly GCA_903066825.1. Lineage (NCBI taxonomy): Eukaryota > Metazoa > Chordata > Actinopteri > Cyprinodontiformes > Poeciliidae > Alfaro > Alfaro cultratus. The sequence goes on along the minus strand of CAEFZX010002145.1, from coordinate 17,577 downwards.
AAAAAAATCAGGTTCTGTATAATTAATCAATATAACTAAAACGAATATGACTGTAATTTTGGTTACACAATTTACCAGTAGATGTCACTGCAACATTGTGAGCTACAATACAAGAATACATTTGAGAAGAGGCTGAAATATAACTTATATGATCGATATAATATTATATGTCTAACTTTTGAGGACTCCAAAAGATGCACAGGATGCATATATGTGGATGACTTACACGACAGTGACCTGGACAGTTTCTTGGCCTTGGCGGTGCTCAGTTCCCTGCACCACAAGTTCACATCCTTATACGAAAACAGCTTCAGGAAGAGGATTGTGTAAATGCCGAGTGCAATCGCACCACCAACTGACAGAAAGTGAAGAGGAAAAGCAGTGTGAGACACCAAAGTAACCCTCCTAAAAAGTTGCAGCATAAACGTACATATGATTAATCATGGTTTGGTAAGTAAATGATAAAGGGAGTCAGGAGGACACAGGCAAAAAAAATAAATAAATCAGCAAAAGCTGGAAAAAACGTTTGAGAATGAAGGTAGAATAAAAAGAATAAAGGAGACAGAAAACATGTTTATTATGATTGTAATTTGTGTGTACTGGTTATTAAGGCAAAACTGATTTCAAAGAAGATAAACAGACATTTGCAGTTAAATTAGAGCACACAAACAGAAGCTGAGTAGTTTTTTTTTCCTGGAGCTTTATCAATAGCCACCATACGTTTTGTAAAATGAGACAGTGCCGGTCACAGAACAAACAGATGCTCATATGCCACCAGAAAAACACAAATAAAATCGCTCCTGTTGTGCCAACAGTGCGAAGAGGAGGTCTGCACTACACCTGGCATCAAACCACAGCAGATCTTATCCATTAACCATCTGCCTCTCCGGCTCAGTGTGGCCTCTAAACAGTGAGACCGTGTCCAAATCAGCAACTGTAGATTGTGATCATGAACACACAGCGGGGGCAAAGCTCGAATGGGAAAACATCCCAGAGGAGCCAGTAGTTTGTCTCTCAGTCACCCACTCAAATCAAGAGAAATCACCAGAGGTTTCAAATTCTATTATTCTTTTCAGAGCAAAGCCTCAAATAATACATACAAGTCTAGACGTGTTTCTTGAGATTAATAAGAACAATAATCAAACCTACTTCATCATTACATGTAAAAAAAAAGCAACAAAAAGTGCCTTTTTTAACATCTTATTTGAGTAGTATTTAGTTGAAAGACTTGTTTTAAACAATATCATGAACTAAATTACAAGTCACACACTCTTAATAAACATGAACTCTTTAATAAATTCATTAATGTTATTGTGTCCAATTATCACTTAGTTTTAGTAAATCTTTTAAATTAAGGATGACTTATAAACAGTATATGGATTTGTTCTTATCAATGATATATTGGTCCCTGTGCAACTAAATGTTATAATGTTGTGTCATGATGTAAACATTGAGAAATGGGTATCCTCACATTTTTCATTCTATTTAATATTTTAAGTCAGGGGTGCTCATATTAACCCTCCTGCTACCTTAAAACCTTCTTGTATCCTTGTGAGACAAACCCTGTCTTTCATGAGAATAATGTCATGCAAACCATCAGTGGTTCTCACAGTACCAGTCATGTTTATTTTTTTATTTTTTTTTTCAAAACAATCCCAAAAATGTGTTACAATTTTATCATTTCTTATTTTCAAAATAAAATGTGGTTAATATCATTGCAAGGAACACTAATGAAGACAATATCTGTTGAAAACACTGAAAACAGATCATTATGTTTATCTAGTTCCCCCAATAAATTACAAAAAGTCCTTCAATATGGGGCAAAAAAAGTCAAGCATTTACTTAAAGACAAAATAAATGGGATCAGATTGAACCCAGAGATAATGGAGGTAGACTCACCCAAAATGTGACATTAAAACACAGTATATACTGAACACACATACAAATATCTGCACACACACCTGCCCTCTGCCACTGCCCTTCCTGTGTGCACAGCAGCAGCAGAGATGGGAGAGCTTACAGACAGATGGAGCGACTCCCTCGCTCCTTCACCTCCCAGGGAGAGAACAGATGAGAGGAAAAACAGAAGAGAATGCCACCCAAAGTGGCAGCGAACAAAGTCTTAAACCAATGATTTACCAGGGGACCAAATATAAATGGCTTTTAAAAGGAGACTTAGTTTCAAGTGTGTTTGTTGACTCAGGTAAAGTTGCAAGAGTAATAGCAAAATCTAAAAAACTAAACTTTGCACTAATGCAACACTAACAGAACTGCATACTCTAGTTTGTGTCTAATTGGTTACACATTTGGGATGAAGAAAAATCCAACTGTGTAAATCTCTGTGAAATATTTATCTTTTCAAGTTTCACAATTTTGCCTTTAATAGAATACTTTCGCAGTTGTACTCTGCAAGCATTTATAAAATATATTGCAATATCCAGGTAAAACAAGACACCACATTACAGTTTTCAATCGCCCACCGGGACAAAGACCTTTCTTGGGAGATCGACCAATATTTGCATGTGAAGCTGATCTTATCCACTGATTTCATCAACCTTGGCAAAGGTCTAAAAATCAACCACTGTCCTTTGCTCTGCCGTGAGAGAGGTTTGAGTGACAGACCCACCCACCAGGTCATGACTGCACGTTTGAAGTTAACAATAGTCACCCCACTGTTACCAACCCAGTGGCTTTCTTGCTATATTTGGGAATTGGCAGGTCAGGCTTTTTAAAGATCGGTTATCAGAGCTCAGCCAGAAAACTGCAATCAGTCACAATGTCCTGTGATCCAACGCCCTTAAAAGATAAATCTTTGGCCGTAATTTTGCTACATTTAGAGGAAAAGGGGCAAGCTTGCAAGCCTGAGAACACCATTGTTACACAGAGGCATGGCAGCAATGTTTTTTTTTTTTGCCTAAAAATTCTTTTTAGGAAACTTCAGAGTTATCACAGAGTTGTAAAAAAAACAAACAAAAACATGCTGTCCACTGTCCTGTTATAAAGAACAATCCTACCCATTGGCATATTGCATGGTTTATGGAAAACAGCCATTGTTGATGTCAAGCTGCCTGATTAAGACATAATAAAGAGACCCTTGGATGACCTTACCCTACAAGCCACGCCCCCTTTGGCAACTCTCATGTTCTCCTCATCTGTTCTCTCTTTTCATTTCATTTCCTTTCCTCTATCTCCTCTTGACCTGCTCTTGTCTTTACAGCCAACTGGAAACAATCCAGGTATGACCAACTGGTTCATTATTGCTGCTGACTGACTTCAATTATGACTTGTTCTGGGAAATACCTTTTAACAGACCATCAATGTTAAGCAGTTCTTTGTAGGGATAGAATATAGTTTTGTTTACCCGTCTAAACAACTGGATAACAATTTGGTTTTGTTTAAGATCTTTTGTCTTTGTTAGATAGTAGTGAGAAACATTTACCTGATGTCATAGAGGGAACCCACAGCACCACAGCAGCAGGAAATGTTAGCAGGGTTGATAAATTAATGCAGTGGACCAGAAATCCAACAAATTCACTAAATGAACCCTGGTTAATCAAGAAAAAGAGAAATTTAAGCACTTTTACATCAAATCTTAAAATAGCCAAATCATTGCCAAATTTCTAAGCACTGCTACATAAAAAAAAACTGCTTTAAACTTCTAACTTTTTGTCACTGTCTTGATATTGGGAGGTAAAAATGAATATTATAAACTTTTGAACTCATAACATTTGTAAAAATGCTGGCCTACTTTGTTTTTTGAGAGTGAAAAACTGAAAATATTCCACAATAATACCAAACAGACAGAGCCTAACTCGACCAAGAAGTGAACTGAATACAAATGGTGAAAAACTATTTGTTTTTACAGCTTGCCATTTAACATGTGCATATGCAATTAGGGAGATCAGCTAGTCAGCCAGATTGTCTTAACATTTTTTTCTGCAGAACAGAAAAGCTCTGACTTCCATATTTTAATTACAATAAACAAAACTGTAATGTTCAGAAGTGTATAGAGTTTCTCTGCTCACCTTCGACAGCTGCCTTTCAGTGTAGAGAGCCACAAGAATAAACACATTGGACACTGAAACACATTTAGAAAACAACGCAGTTAAGACCCACTTAGTATATTGGTTTAAAATAAACAGAAGTTGTTTTGCTTTTTTAATGTCTGGAACTGTTTCTTTAACACATTGTACTAAACTTTTTTAAAAGAATAATTCAAATCCTGAATAACTAAACCAAATTCACAAAAAAAGACACTGTTGTCAGGGACAAAGACTATGATTTTAACCAGCAGGGAGTGATGGATGGCTGTTTAAATCCCTGTGCATGAAGGATTCATCATGCAGTTTTCTAACAGACACAAATTAAAATAAGCGTCAAAGGTCGAAGACCCACTTCATTACTATTTACACCTTTATGGTTAAAACCCAGAGAGCAAAGACACTCGGTTTTGCACATTAGCAGAAAGAAATGCTACTTTTTTTTTTTTTTTTGCAAACCTACACAAAAAGCAGCCATAATTGTTTTGGTACATGATTAATTTTCACACAATTATTTGCAAATAGTGATTTATCTCTCTCAGTTAATTTCTACACCATTATAATTAAACAGGCCAATCTGTAGTATAATCATTAATATAAGGCCTAAAAGCTTTTGTTACTTTTTAATAAAAACTATGCGCTGGTTCTAAGCAAAATATGCACATAGCGCACAGATCATATCTATAAAAGAAAGCAAGCAAGCAAATGCCTTCCTGAGAAGTACCTGATATACAGGTGGATCCAATCAGTAATGACAATTACCCAATCATGTTAAGAACAATCCTGGGTAGCTACCATTATACAAATGACAGTTGGTTGTAGCAGGCCTAGTCATGGAATGATAACATATTTTTGTAGTCCCATCTGGAGCTGACAAAAGAAGTCACTCAAACAACATGTTGAATCCTTGAGGGGTCACTGAAGAAATGCACAGCAGATTAGAGAAAGCAGACTTAATCACAGCAGCCATCTTTACATTCTGAAGTACAAAGGTGGAAGTATCATGAGGAAAATACAATATGTAGAAATATAGATGCAACACCCTAACACAGAAGCCAAGAGGTTGTGTGAATTGGTCTTCCAAACAGACAGTAACCATAAGCATACAACCAAAAGTGTTTAAGAACATTGGTCAAAGTTTTTGATTGGCCTACACAAAGCCCCGATTTCAGTTCCACAGAAATTCTGTTGACAGCAATGATGCCTGCAGACAAGCATTGATTATCTCAGTTATACTAGTTCTGGTTGAAAGAATGGCCAAAATACAGAGCAGGCTATTGAGAGAGCTTGTGATGAAAATTTTATATAATATTTTTATTAATTTGGTTTAAACTTAATTATATAAATGTTAATGCTGGAAACTCTATTCTAGTTTATCTTCAGGACCTTTGTTACCTTTTATGGCACACTTTGCATATGATGTACTGTAGTGTTTCTATATATGCGTTTGAAAACTTTGTATTTGATGCCTTTAAAACAGGTTCCTAAAGGAAGTGTTTAGCGGAATATTAAATTGAGTAAAGGAGAAATAAAGAACTTTTGAACTTGAAATTGAATATCGAAGTACCTTACTTTTGTAACATACTTTGATATTTACTTTTGTTATGTAAGTAAACAAAAGTAAATATCAGTAATTACTTTTGCTATGAAAGAAGTTAGATCAGTTTGTCTTTAGTAAATGCCTCACTTTATGTTAGACTCAAATTTTTCTCTGAAAACTGATTGAACTGAATGATTAATTAATACCAATAAAGAATTATTCTAATACACCAATGTTAAGAAATGTGGATATGTAGAACTATAAATTAAAGTACATTTAAATAACATGAAGTCACATAAAACAGGATAATTACTTCACATTTTTAACATTGTGTTCAATGACAATGTAATAAAATAACACAAATAAACCTTGTAAAAGGATTGTTTGAAGCCAAATAAAAATACTGCTATATAATTTTTGCCCAAAAAAACACAACGCAAATTACTGTTACATACCTAAACTTGACGTGAAACATTTAAGTCTGTAACTGTAATAACTTGTCTAGCTCCTACATGTAAAACTTGTTGGATGTGGCATTTTCAGAGCAACACATTTGCAGAGCAATGAAAAAAGCTGATCCCCCTAATAAGCCACTTCCTTACATGTAAAACTTTTTAAGGCTGGCCTTGCAAACTTTTTCCATTTTGCTGGCAGGCACCATCATTTGAGAGTTAAAATGTGTGTGTAAGCTTCTGCAGTGACTCTCGGTGTCCCTGTGGGGGAATGAGCTCTGCTCCTGTCCATGCTACTGTTAAGAAACTCCAATTCTCACCTGTCTCTTTACCCGCCGTCTCTGCAGTCATTTGCCTTAACTCCATCTATTTTCCCTTCTCTTCAAGCTCTTTCCCTGTCTTGATGCAGAATTGTTCTTTTTCCATCTCCTACCCCTTTTCCTTTTTCACAGCCCTCCATACGTCTTCACTCACTTAATTTAATCTTCCATTAAACACTTCCCTTATTCCACTCTTACCTCTCCTTTCCTGTCTCTGTTGCTCACCAACCAGCTCCCTCCCCCTTCTCTGCAGGAGAGTACCAGTGTTAGTATATAGGGCAGGTGATTGTCCCACTAGAGACACTGCGAGCTGCACTGCTGCAGACCTTCACTGCAATGTAACACAAGGATAAATATGGAAGAAACTGCAGCAGTGCACAGCATGCACCTGTGTGCTGCTGCAAACAAGGTAAGTTCTACAGGAGGCTGAACTCACTGCACTACTTGAGGAAGAGAGGAATTAAAAAAATGCTTTAGATACAATATGTTTTTCCCCAACTGTACATAAAGACTTTTAAATTATCTCACTGTGGTCCCAAAACATAATGCATGCTACACGTAATGTCTAAATTTGTTTGATTAGTTTTTGCACCCATAGTTTATTCAATAGTTGAACCACTGAATCATTATAAATGATCACTAATTTGACTTGGAAGTTTGACAGAATAATTTTCCAATTATATACATTAGTAATCCATACAACAAACCTGCAACAGACTCTTAAATGTCCTTCTTGGTCCCTTAGCTACATTAGTTAGATTTTCTATACTCATGTTTTTCTTTCTTTTCTTTTACAGTCTGTTTTGCTTTATCTTAAAAGTTTATGTGCCTCCTGTGTCTTGGTTATCACTACAAGCTGTGATGTTTGCTTTTCATTCACTGGTAATCACTTCCTTCAAAACTCAGTTTAGAAGGTGGTTGAAATCATTGGTGACACATACACAGATTTAAAAGACAGCAAGAATAAAAAGTCATTATTAAAGAAAGATAGATCTTTTCATAGATCTTTGTAATGCCAGTGGCTTTTAAATTGTAAGACAGCGAAGAGGGAAGGTATGCAGCAAAGTTCCCATGCTTAGGAATCCAACATTGTCGGACTGCATTAATAGTCACCTTATTAAGTGCCTCCTCCAACCATAACTATGGTTCTTCATACCTCAATCTGGAGAACTGCTTGGTTTTTTTTTTTCTTTAAGTACAAAACTGTTCATGTCTAGTTGGGTAAGAAATGTGTCAGTGGCCTACATAAATAAAAAACATGAGTATTATTACCAGCAAAATTTCAAAAATAGATTTTGTTTTCTTTAAATACATGCAAGGACTACTAAAACTCATTAATAAACTGCAATAAAGTAAATCTAGGGTTAAATTCCTCCTTTTACTCCTGAATGATTGAATCATCAACTCTCTTTGTCTCTAATTACCATAGTCAACAAAAGCTCAGACATATAATTTTGCATAAAAAAAACAACTTTGCTGTGTTCCTCTAGCAGAAGTCTCTCTCTTTCTTTGTTAGGTGAAGAGTCATACTTCACTTATTGTTATTGAGGTTAACTCATGCATTCATCATCCATGTGATCAACAGACCTGTGTGATGAAAATTTTCTCAGCTATGGTGATCTGAAAGAGTTCACCAAATCCTTCAGAGACTTCAGAGACTGTGTCTACGACTAAAAGTAATTTCAAATACGGTGCCAAAACACAACAAATCTGTCTGTAGGAAAACTGCTCCTTTCAAGCCACCTGTTGGTCTGGTGACTTAAGACTCACATACAAAATTTTGAAATACAAAACCAGCATCTGGAGCTTTTTTCCCCCACACACATACATAAGTCTTAATTTAGTTTTCAAACAGTGACATACTTAGAAAATGTATTTTGCATATTTCGTGAACCTGCCAGAAACTATCCTTTGTTTTTCAAGATGATCTTTCACCGATTTTAAATGCACAAAAAGATTACCAAAGAAAATGCATTACTTTTTGAAATTGTTTGGTAAACAATAATATTGAATTTTTACCTACCAATTAACAAGCACGCTGCAGGCCAGCTGTAGGGGTCATTCAGAAACAAGGAAATCACTTGAATGGGGTCTACAAGAATACCATACCTGGAAGAATATGCAAAGAAATTTTTGAAATAACAATGTCTCCATTGCTGTGAAGAACATACAATACTTAAATGATTAAAATTGAGAGCTTTAAATAATTAAATACTTTAAATAATTCCTGTATTGAGAGTTTGAAGCACTGACTTTAAAAACACCAAATGATTCCACTTCTGATAGCAACGGTGAATTCAGAGCTCCAGTGAGTTTTGTTAGTGAGTTAACAGGTAAAGTTTCACGGCCCAAAACTGACTCGCAATTGTTTTAATTATTATAATAAATATATCTGTACTTCCAGGATGAAAAGCATCTTGATTAAAGAGCAACAAAAATATTGAAAGACACATAAAACAATTATATAACAAGTAGTTGTTCACATGAAATTTAAGAGACTATAGTCATAAAAATCCTCATTCCACCAGATAAAAATACAACAAAAACATTGTTTAAATAACTCTTAAACAACTTTAAAAGTTATTTCAAAGTTTTTTTAAACATACTTACTTTAAAATGTTTTCTAAAAAGAGACGAGCATTACTCAGGACCTGTAGCAAAACACAGAACATCAAGAAAAAACAAGACAAAAAAAACATTCTCACAGTCTCAAATTGTTTCGCAGAATACAAATTACAAATACAGAGAAAAACCTGTGAGGCTTTTCCTTCCTGAAACTGGTTTTCTGGTCTGACTTACTCATTCCACTGTGGCTAGTTCAATATCATTTGTTTTTCTTAGCAATACGACTCATAATGAAAATGTTCAGCAAGTTCTTTGACAGAGGCAGTACACATACACTCAGCATGAAATTATCCTTATTAGCATATGCCCTGAACCTTTTTCTGATTTTGTATTAAATCAAAATGACAATAGATGAAAATGGTTAGAGATCTTAGCTTTAATATATTCAGTTAACTGAAAGAAACACAAATGTATCTGTATTATTTACTGACCTGGCAATCAATAAGGACAGAAAAGAAATTTGCTGCTTTAATATCATTTTTGTAGTGCATATTTTCGCTATTCAATATTATAATCAAGTCTAGTTTCAAATATTGTGAAGTCCATTTTTATGTTGTTGATGTTACCTATTGTAATAATTTAATCTTATCTATGTAGTCCTATTAAAAGCTAATATTAAAGCAGATTTTACAAAAAACAGACTCAGGTATAATTTAAATGTTAGTGGAAACAACCGTTATATCATCTGACTAAAGAGGAAATAATTAACAACTGACTGGGTAGAAATATAAGTTCACATTCTTCAGTAAAGCTGATAATTTTGAGATCTGAGACAACAGCTGACCGTCAATTGTTTGAAATATTATTTTTAGCACCAACTGAAAACTCAATTGGTTATGAATTTAGAAAATGTTAGCACCTAAAATGGATGTATGAGCTGACACAATAATTTCATAAGCAGTAAAAAGTGGCAGCAGTATCCATGAAATATATTAAATGTAGTATGTGTTAAAGTACTTGAGGGAAGACGAAGAAAAAAAAAAACAAAAACAAAAAAAAAAAAACTTACCAGCATCACCACACACCAGTTGATTATTCCTCTGTAGTTCCTGTAACCGCTGGCAGAACTCAAAAGAGACTCCTGTGCTTTGTGACAGCTAGCAACCAAACAAATAAGATGATGAGCAGAAGAGCAATTTAAATCCATCTGACTCTAGAGTAAAATTAAATGTGTTTCAAAGTTTGATTACTAAAGCGAAGAAGATACATTTGTGTCTCATTACCCTGAATACTCAGATGTGCAGGCATATTTGGTAGAGAGCAGAATAATGAACCCAACAAGAACCACAGGCAACATGTAATAATTTAAAAATACTGCGCTGCAAAAGTCTTTTGCTACCAACCTGATTCTAATAAATAACATAATGAAAAATGTGCAAATAGTTAGTTTACTGTGTCACATTATAGAATTAAAAACATATTTCACAGATTGAGTATTTCAAAAGTCAGCATTAATCACTGCATAAAATACATCAGCATTAAAAAAATAAATAGGAAAATAACACAAAGGAAGCACGAAAAAAGGAAGCACAACTTTTTTGTGTACCTATAACTTCTGGAACTATTGCCAGCAAATGCTGGCAATAGTTTAATAGTTTTTTATAGTTTCTATAAAAAAAAAGAAGAAAAAAACCCCTAAAATCAGACAATGAAATAAAACAATCATTCTATGAACCTCTTTCAAAAGTACAGAAACTTAAGGTCAGGCAAAAATAAAACAGTCACGTTTAATACATTAAGATACATATTCAAATAGGCTCCAAGCAGGTATTGCATGTTTTTCATTAAGCCATCATTTCTGCTTTTCTTATTGGTCAGATGTAATAGTCTAATACTTAATGTTTTTATTAGCTGTACACACAAAAACACAATTAACTAAATTAAATGCTTGAAAACATCAATCTATGAGTACTATAATTTCTATATTTAGTGAATTGAGTTACTGAACTAAATTAACTTTTCAGGAAGAAATGGAGAATTAGAGAAATCGAACATCCAGATTGCCACAACCCGTGTAATTGACACAGCAAACACTGCACCTGCATATTACCCAGAACACTATAACCCCACAGAGAAACATGGTGTGGGCAAACTCATATTGTGGGGATGTATTTATTCAGTGTGGAGAAGAAAAATTGTCAGACTACAGGACAAGCCTAAAATGCAACATGTTAGAGACCTAATCAAAGTCTAGACCAGGGGTCTTCAAATCCATGCATGTGTCCTAAAGTTTTAGTCCAACACACCAGAATCTATAGGCTGAATTCCCTTCTCAGTATGTAGTCAAGTTCTCCATAATGCTAATAATGATCTCCTTATTTGTCTCAGTGTTGAAGCAGAGACACATCTAAAGGTTGCAGGACACCAACCTTACAGACCTGGATTTGAGGACCTTTGGTTTATACCTCTATAATGTGCATAATTAAGAATTATGTGGTCATATTTCTAAATAAAATATGACTTAATTCAATTTCCGACAAAGGATTCCCGACTTTAGCTTTACCACGTCAAACCATATTCTGGTTATCTGGTTATCAGCAGGTGCCAAACAAGATCAGTCACTCACAAAACACATCAATGTTGCACAATGGATGACACAATACAAACACAACTTCTGTCCCATTCTTTAAGGGAGTGGTAGTTAAATATAAATAACAATGGAGATTTCATCCGTTCAAAATTTAGCAAATTGTAAAGCAGTGTAAAGGTAAGGATTTAGTCAAGTTGTTTTTGAAAACAGTGTTATGTCACGTGCTCTGGTGTGACGGAATTAGTTCATTAGTTTAATGAACTATGAGAGAAACAAAGTTGATGTAGACAGGCAGGTTTACTTTGTGTTATGTGATTTACGTGGGTTTTTATTAGTTTCTTATAGAAAATAAACCTCATAGGAGCTTTACGACAAAGTATCATTGACTGAATAATAAGTGTCTGTCAAGAGAGGGCGTGTTTAAGTCGATCAGACCACTCTGGCCCACTTCTGCTGGACAACCATAGCATTTGAGGTTACATACTTCCAACATTTATGAAGCAAACTTATCTGTGCAGAAGTATCTACTGCATCCTCTGTGGTTAAGGGTTAAAAACAAACGCCTAAAAACGTCCAGCTCTTCCTAAGGTGGTGTCTCTCACCTCAGTCGGTCACCAGCTTCCCCTCTGCGTTTCTTTTTCTCGCTCTTTGCAGCGGACCACTCCAGGGAACACTCCCGTATCCTCTGTCCATCGTGGAGGCTGAAGTCGGCGTCCACTAAGCTCGCCGTCCCCTTTGCAGAATCCCCGTTCACCCCCTGCACCGTCGCAGTTCGCCCCGCTGTAAGAGTCGCCCTTCTTCTGCGACTCACAGCCCCGTTTACATTCAAGTCACTCATAATGGCCCGAATTAAAACTAGTCAAACTTTTACTGTGAACTACTCCCCCCTTTTCGACTCCTTGCTCGGGGACATACCGCGCTGGTTGATACAGTAACATTCAGCCTGCAGCGCTTCAGTATTAAAGGAGGAAGTGAACTACAGTACAGGAAGAAAAAAACAAAAAAAACAACAATCCACCCAGGGCTCAGATTTCCAGACTTGACTTTGAAGTGGGAGTGGATTCGTGAAGCCACGTAACTATGGTTACTTAGGTGAAACCAGTCCAGCAGTTTGAACTCGTTTGACTGGTGAAAACTGTAACCAAACTGAACCTATCATTTCAGAAATAGCAAGTGGAGACAAGTTTCAGCGATGAAACAAGCCAGGGAATGTTATTTCAGATCACGGAATGCAAGTTACACTAGGGGTCTTGAATAAACAATATATTGAATGTGTAAGATAAAGTTTTCTGTGTTATCTTACGTGCATCTTAAAAATGTAAAAGGCGGCTTGCAAAACCCAGCAATAAAACAACAGTGTCGATCTCCTGCTTTTACATGTTTTACTTCCTACGCCACATGGACATCACTTCCTGTCTGAAACTATCCTATTTGTTTGTGTTGTCAGAAAATCGCACTGTTTTGAATGTAACTGTTTGGTGACTGTGTGACATATTTCTTATCAAATGATCTCCAAGTATTTAAGAAAAATGACATAAAACCCGTAAGATATACAAGCCTCCTTTCTTTTTGTGGTCACATGTAGAAATCTACATGTAATGAGATTATTTGTGATATTATTATTATTAATACCCACAAAGATTTTTTAAAAAGCCCCGTTAGTTAATATTTTTGGTCACAGTTAACTCTGCAGCCATCATTTACTGTGGCTGTGGGGGGCGATATTTTTGTAGCCGATACTAAAATATGTGCTACTTTTCTCTTAAAAACACTTAGATGTGTGATAAGCACTCAACTTTGTCTGGGCAGTGTGATCAACAAAAGGGACAATGTAGCAATTTTTATTTGCTGGTGTTCTAATTATTTTAAATATGACACGAAGAACCAAAATGCACTTTTTGCTCATTTCATTCGACCACAAATAAGAAAAACGGCTTGTATTTAGACATAAAATACAAAATATTTTCAAAAATATTTTGAAAAAAATCAAAGATGCATTAAAGATTTTTATATAATCTGCAAAAACCCTTTTTAAATCGCTACAAAAAGGAATAGAAACCATCTTTAAAGCATTTTAAAGTCAAAAGGAAGAGTGGTGAAGCATGTGTCAAACTAAAGACCTCGGGACCAAATCTGGCCTCCATAATCACTTATGAATATTAAGATAATATTTATATGCTTAAATTTTACTTTATCAGTTAAATAACATTAGTTCTAATGTGCATAGTGCCAAATTACATCAAAAAGATGTTTAATATTGTTTAATTTTAAGAAATACTTATTGAACGCAGAGGAAGGCATGCTTTAACAGTTTGTTAATGGGTAGTTTTATGAATAAATTCTGCCACAACTGATCCTTTGAGCACATTCATGATGACATGGCCTAACATGAAAATTAGTTTGACACAACTGTCTAGATGATACTGAGAATTATAATGCTGAGTGTCTAGGCAACTGCACACAGATATGATCCTGCATAAATTTCTGTACTAAAAAGAAACAGGGTTGTTTTTGTTCTTTTCTATTAATACTGAGAGCTATACTGAGTTATTTATATACAACAACTGTATATTTATTGTTTCTTCAGATGAAGCTGGACTCTTCTAAGTGTTTCTCTCGCACGTCCCAGAGGTCTGCACTAAAGTACGCATTCCTGAATTGAACCAGAGAACTACCCTCCTGTAACAATTACCTTGTTTTCATCTCCAATAGCTAAACATCATCATACTCACTGATTATAAACAGCTGAGCATCAAAAGGAAGGGTTTGACTTAAATGCACTTTGGTAAACATTCAGACCAGTGATAGGTAGTGTAATGATTTCATTTTGAAGTAGCCCAAGCGTTGAACAAGCACCATAAGTTTAGGCATTTCCAGCCTTGCAGTTGTGATATAGGAAGTTGCTGAAGCATCTAACAACATGACAGTCATTGAAAATCTTATGATGGGGTTAAAATTTGTATTTCCAAGACAAGAGGTGGTTGTATTGGGCAGCTACCAATTATTTTGGTCTTGCTGGTTACAACACATTGTGGCAACACACAGTGTATGGTGTCAAGGAATTGCACAATTTGGCTACTTTGTCTAATGGAAACTAGAAACAGTTTCCCCAACAAACTCTGTCAAGTGCTGGTCTCTGTCTGATGCTGTCTCTGTGTTTCGTGGTTTTCCCTCAGTCTTCTGACATGCTTTCACAACCTTTAGTTGCACTCATGATGTCATCTTTTATTCCCATTCTAGGTATATTTCTTGCTAATCAATTCATACATACTCACCACTGGTCCAAATGTCTACCGAACTACATTAAATATGACCAATTTTAACCATAGCTGAACCCTTTTCTCAAGTGTTAGCTCTAAATGACTTTTGCCATAGAAAATTTAACCTTTCCCAAAGTTCTTATTGAACCTTTGGGAAAGGTAGTTGTCCCTTTAGTGTTTTTACAAGTTTTGTGTGAAAGGTTGTAGAAAATCTTTTGTTTAATGTGAATGCCCTCTCTGTCCATCATGGTTGTGCATGCTTATCCATACTAAGGTGAGAAGTGATCAATAGTATTGATCAAACTTTATCAGTTCTTACTGTCTATAAGGCTGTCTTTTAGAGTAATGAGCCTGTCTGAAGTTGTTTGGATAAAAGACCTTGGAGAAGAGTCAGTAACAAACTTTTGATCAAGTGTGTTAACTCAAAACTCTTAGTTGGCAGGGTTCCTGCACAGCCTCAAAGTATTGAATTTAATTTCAAGATTTTCCAACTCTTGATATATATGAAAAAAAAAAATTGGAGAAAGGAAAGATATTTGTTTTTACTTATTTTCTTTATCTATCATTCTCTCTAAAGGGGATGGGATGTAAAGTGCCTCCTTCCCCTGTCTCTATTTCCTTCCTTCTGTCCTTGTTTCTTTCTCACTTTTGTCCTTTCAGTCTTGTATTCTACCTTCCTTCTTTTCGTCCTTCTCCCCTTCCTTCTTGTGTCCTTTCTTATTACATTTTTTTATGTCCTATATACTGTAGCGTGCAGCAAAAGAGGGAATGTCTCAGTGTCTCTTTTGTCAGGCCACCTTGTAAGCCAGTAGAGGGAGTCCAAAGCTTAAATCTTATTTTTAGCTTTTTGCAAGTTAATCAGTTGTTTTATTTCCCATTTTAGTAATTCAGTTCAGATAATCTAGGAAATAAGCTACTCTATTTGTTTAACATCATTTATTAATTAATTACATGTTTTTATTATTATTATTGTTTTAAGTTATGGTTAAAAGACAACTTATTAAATAATGAAGAAATTAAAAATAAAAGGTTTGTAATAAGGGTCTGCTGAAGTTGGACTTTGTACCGTTTTTCTTCTGCAATAGCTACCCAGAAGACACTGTGTTGCGTGCAAGCCTTCGAGTGCTACATGGATCAAGTTATTTTGATAACAGCAAGCCATTTAAAATTTAGAGAATAAGAGGTTTTATTCATGCATTATTCATCGATTCTGTAGGGACTCTAAAATTGAGGCTTTATAAAGTCTGCCGATGCTGCAATAGGAAAATAAAATGCACAACAAATTTCTTATTAATATATCTGTCTATTCAATATTTTTATACTCTTCTTGTACATTAAAAGTTGACATTTGTCCTTTTTTTAAAAAATAATCAATTTTACTTACATTTTTGCTAACATGTTTCTCTTCTTTATATAGATTTTATCCAAGAACTCACTCTAATGCAACAATTGAACATTTTAGAGTTAAAAACGTTACAATTGATGTTACACAATAAAAGCTCATGTTAAATTTTATATAAGATGTACCTACTTGCTTGCTTACATATTCTTAGGGACACTGATGAGTTACCATTTTAAGCTGGAAAGTAATAAATAATTATAAATTCTTGCAGTTGCTAAAAGATAGATGGCAGAGGAGGAGTAACATTCCAGTTGAAAAAAGAATATACTGGCTGATAGGAAAAAAAAGAAACATGATACAGAGCCAAGAGGGAGCAATGAGAGAAAGAAGAAGATAGGTGGATCTGAAGAGAGAAGGATTCCACTTTCAGCATGCCGTACATCTCCATCTTTTTTCCTGCCTCCATCTGGAGAGGCACAGCGAGCGAGAGATGTGTTTGCCCTTGCTGCTTGTAATGAAGCCATGGAAGGATAGATGACTGACTCTAACGTAGGCAGAGGAGAATCTCACAGCCCAGCATCACTCAGCTGACCCAAGTGTGTTTATGTGTGTGACAACAGAGACTGATGCTGATTATATAGAAGACCAGTTGGAGAGATAAAGGTGTCACCAGGTAGACAGAGGAATGAAGAAGAAGTGCACGTGGTCTGTGGTTAACATGTGCCCCTGGATGTGCTTCTGCATGCTCCACTGCCTGTTGTGCATTTGGAAGTATATGCACATAAATCTGAATCCAAGGCACGCAAGTGTGCACTTTTCTCTGTGTTTGTTCATTAATACATGACTGCAGTTTTTTTTTTTTTTGGCAAGTACCAATTGAAACATGCACCTGTGAGCATGAAGTGTACAGTATATATGTGCATGTAAGATACGGAGACAGATAGAGGCATCACCGCGCTGCTGAGGTGCTTGGCACCACGTCAGCACTTCTGCAGTTCAGCCAAGGACTCCAGAGCAACACGTACATCCATCTCCATGATTTGGAGGGAAGGAAAGAAGGAGAGGAGGAGAGCTAAAATCCGCGAAAGCGATTTGAGTGGCTGATTCCAGACTTTTCTCTTTGACTTACCTGGGAATAAACCTGCTTGCATGGCGGCCAAAAATGCCACATCTTCTTACAACTCGATTGAGACTCTGAAGATTTATTTAGTGTGCTGTCAGCATTTTGTTGTATTTTCTAAAATGGATCTATCTTGATGCGGCATGATGTGAGCAGATCTCCTATTGTTTGCCATAAATTCCACTGACTTAATAACCAACACATATCCTGGAAGTGCCACAAATTCCCAAATTTACCATTAAAAACAACAAAACTATACACAAAACTGAAACATCACTGTTAGTCTGTTAGACTGTTAGTCTGTTAGTAGTTTCTCATCTCTCTCTCTCTCTCTCTCTCTCTCGTATA
>CAEFZX010002142.1:0-41603 GCA_903066825.1 Alfaro cultratus | reverse complement strand
GCCTTATATATGAAAAAAGTTTTAAAATAGGCCATTTATTTAAGGTGCGCCTTATAATCCGGTGCGCCTTATAGTGCGGAAAATACGGTAGTTCTAAGTGAAATATTTTTGTATCATGTTTTAGGGAAACTTTGCTCTTTGACATTCATGTGAACGGGCCGATTTATTCAGGCTTTCTTGAGTCCAACTCAGTATGTATCTGAATATGTATCTGAGCATTCACACGTAGGAGATGCAGCAGGGTTACAGAATGTTGAAGGTTCAATAGTTTGATGCTGTAAACAGAAGAAGCGTTGCCCACACATTCACCACCCTGCCCTGCTCCTTACCATGCAGTGGAGACCCTGAGGGGCTGCTGGACATGCCAGGTATGGGACTGCAGCGGCCGCCCATGCCACCTCCTCCACCCAGAATGCAGCTGCTTCCTCCCATGCCTCCAGCTCCTCCTCCACCAACAGCAGCCGCCCTGTTCAGCTCTTGCTCGATCTCCTCCAGGCCGGCGCTTTTTTGGAAGCGTGACATCCGGTTCACCACCCGCGGGGACATGTGGGTCCGGGCACAGGGTGCGCCACCATAAGGGTTGATTGGAAACACGTGGCTGGTGCCTCGAAGTGTGCTGATGGCTACCCAGCGACTGTCCTGACTAAAGCACATGTCTTGGACCTGAGCAGACAGACCCAGAGAAGGAACAGGACAGAAAGAAAGAAAGGGCAGAGAGAACAGAGAGAAGAAACAACAGACTGAAGTCAATAGACAATGACTAGAAAATATAAAAGTTTGTCACTTCCAAAAAAAAAAAAAAAAAAAGAAAGAAATTATTCTACTTCGACAAGAAGAATGCAGTTAAATTTTTGCTAAAATTTATCTCAAAAGACTCAGTTCCTGTTACAATCAGACTTTTCTCCATTTAGTCCGAAATGTTCATTAGCTACATTTATTCCATTTATTCAGGTTCTAACTTCTACAGTATGTAACTACAAAGTGTATGTAACTTTGTAGTTATGTAACTACTATGTAGTTACATAGTAATTACATAGTAGTTTTTTTACAAACATGTAAAAAAAAAGATTTGTGTTTTTACATATTTGTTACATAACTATCACTATGTCCTGATAGTATATTATGAGACAGATGATCTGTGACAAAAATACAGCTGTTCTGTGGTCCTGATGCCATCTGCAGAAATACAATTCGCGGTCAGATACAATCAATCAGAGCTTGGAGGAGGGTCTTAGTGCTCCCAATCATGCTCCTGTATGTAGTGCTCAATGTGGAGCAACAACTTATTGTTCCATGAAAACTGCTTATGGGCTGTCAGCTGACCACAGCTTGAGCATTCACAACAAGCTGCAGTGTGGGGAAGGAGCTGTAGCGTAGTAGAGAGGAAGCGTGTGAGCATTGCATACACAAGGTCAACTCTGAAATCATTTAGTTTTAGTTTTAAAATAATAAGAAAATCCTGTGTGAGAAGTAACTATATTCTCACAAAGTGTAACATCACCTCTGTTCCTAATATAAATGATTAATGCTGGCTAACGCAGGAAGGACAGAATTTGGTTTGTTGCATCACCAGTTCTCAAAATGATTTCTATTGGGTCAATAAGAACAAACCAATACACTAGATAAAGACATTTTCAGAGCATATTAAAGACCCATAACAAAGAGAACAGTTAAAGAGAAGAACTTAAAACAGACTTTTCTTCATTGCTGATGTAAAACAGTGGTGAGCTCTAATCAGTTTATGCTGAAGTCCTGTTTAAAGCAGTGAGTTTACATCAGGGCTTAACCTCTCAAACTGAAGATAATCAGGAAATGTGGCCCGGTTCCAACATTGTGTGAGAGCAAAAAGACTAATGACAGGATGTGTTTGGGCACGTGCTAATCGAATCGTTGAGTAACAGATATTGACGTGTTTTTAAAGCACAATGTAATTTTTAAGAGCGGAAACGGTGAACAAACGGGCATCTGATTTTTCAGAAGTTATTATGTACAAACAATGCTAGTAAGCTACCATGAGCTTTATATAGTGAGCATGAATGCTTTGCTGAGCAGACATGTTCGCATGCATGTGTTTAAAAGCCTCTCTGTGCCATTTTCTTCACCACAGAAATATGCAGAGCAGAGGTAAACAGCCTGAAACTCCAGCAAACATTAATGTGACCGGGCTGAAATGTTTACCGTGCAGACAAACACATCTGCCAGAGGTGCATGACAGCATGGAACAGGGTGAGAGGATTAGGCAATGACGATTTTCTAAAGGTGACAATCTGATTTGAGGCTGTTTGGTGTTAAAATAAATGACTGACAAAAACAAAAGCTGTAATGGCGCCCTTTGTTAGGCCTCCTCCTTAAACACTCAAGAGCAGACACTTGACAAGATAGGATCTCATCGAGCATGTTAAACATGCAGGAAACGAGACAGATAGGCTGCAAGAGACAATACAAGCCAAGGGAAAAGTAAATGAGAAAAGACCAAGAGCTAAAGACTTAGGTGACAGACTGATTAGTGGTTTTCACTCAATCTACATTTATCAATCAGCATACAACAGGGATAAATGAATGTAAAAGGTTCATGAGAAAGTTTCTATGAGGAATGTCCAACTGCTGAGAGCGAGTTAGAGAGACGCTTTGTACCTGGTGGCCTTTTAATCTTCTGCCAGGTCCTACAGGGTAATTGGCCCCAGCAGTGACAGTTAATGGGGCATCCTTTGCATACCAGACAGATACTTTACTTCACAGAGACGAATGAAAGAGGAGGCCTCACCTGTGCTGTCCCCATTAGGGACGACTCAGACATAATAAAGAGCTACTTTGTGTGTGTCATAATTGACCATAACAGACCTGTCTAAGCTTCAGCTATAAATAGGTGACTAAATTTCTACCGTCAAATGCATTCTGATCAAGCAGAGTACCTGAAAGGTGGCTGTGATTCCATATTGAAACCATAATCCAACTGTTTCTAAGTTTGTACATTCCTGAGATGCTGGAAAGGTCTCGCTCCAGTCCTTTACACAGCACACTCGATGACACCCGTGACAGACAGAAGGATGTCAATATGACATAACTAATGCTCGTGCCTATCCTCTGCAAAATCAGTGACACTTGTTAGCCAGACTACGAGTCCCTGTTCACCCGAAAGAAACCTTTTCAGGAATGACGGGAATGTGGCAAAGATGAACACAGAAATATGGCCAATGAGTCAAAAATGAACACATTACTAACAAAGACAAATATGGTCACCAAACTACAGGAAGTTCAATTCAAGGTTCAAGACTTTGAATCCTACAAAACTAAGAAAGTTATCTTTACCTAAGTGTTTTAAATGTAATATGTACCACTTTAACAAGTGAAACATAAAAACTGAAAGAACTGGGTTGAATTGAGTATTCAACTCAGTTATTCAACCCAGTACTTTAAATGTCCACTCACTAACAAAATAAGATAAGATAAGATAAGATAAGATTTATTTGTCATTGTCATCCAGAGATTACAACGAGATTGAGATTGTGCTACCAATACTACCAAGCCAAAAGAAGGAATGCTCTGATTTAGTCCACACGCAGACCAATAATGGGGTGATGTATACTGGTTGGATTTGCAAAAAGCTGAGACATATAAAGTGTGTGTCAGGGGCATAAATACAAATAACATGAGTTTAAGACACTGAGTGAGGTCCACAGAAACAAAAAGTGGTGCAACTATATCTCATGTCACAAGATCTCACACAATGTTAAAATACCACAAAATTTATTGTCCAAGTAAAGTTTGTCTTTCAAAGTGGCACAGAGTTTCTTTCAACATGTACCTTTATTTGATGAAATATAAGTAAGGCATCACCACCCACTTGTAGACAGATGCTTAAGCTAGACTCTTATTTTAGAGAAAGCAAGAAAGAAAGCAGTTCTTGAGTTGCTGCCCTCTAGTGTTGACCCTGGCAGGCCGACAACACTCCATTACTAAAGCATTGAAGATGCCTAATCCCCTCACAAATGAACAACGTGGCAACATTATTGGTCTTCATTAAAAAGAATCGGTGTCAGAAAGACAACAAAGTTAATAATGATTTATTTTATAAACCTCTATGAATGTTATGTCTTTATCAGTACTACAAGTAATAAATGGGATTTTATATTGGTGACACCTTGAGTGTGCATGCAGACACTGTTCATATCAAACTAACCGGCATGTTTGGTTTTTAGCCTAAATCAGGGAGAAGTAGTAACATAAAGACACCCAACACATCGTGTCATTGCATCAATGTGTTT
This sequence comes from Alfaro cultratus, assembly GCA_903066825.1. Classification (NCBI taxonomy): domain Eukaryota; kingdom Metazoa; phylum Chordata; class Actinopteri; order Cyprinodontiformes; family Poeciliidae; genus Alfaro; species Alfaro cultratus. The sequence continues at coordinate 37,338 of CAEFZX010002142.1, read as the reverse complement.
TTGAAGAATAATGAATGGTTGGCAGATGGAAAAATATGGGTTAAAAAATCCAACTGTTTATAGGAAGCAGATTTCACTTTTATCGGTCACCATGCCCATGATTTTATATAAATGCAAGAGAACTGAGGCCATTTCTCAATGCAAAATAGTGAGCTGTAGAGATGTAGCTTCAAAAAGGTGGACATGCATTCCTGGTAGTAATGTACTTCCGAGTTTAGCCATGCTACTAAAATCCCAACTGCTGTTGCAGGACTGATATCTAGAGTAAAGGAGCTGATCTGTAACCTCCAGGATGAGGGCTCTCTGGTTGCCCCCATGCCCGTCCACACTCCTCTCCACCCCGGCCTCTTTACAGTTGTTATCAGCAGCAGGTCTGTTTACCTGGCCTCGGGTCACTGCCAGCCGGTCACATGTTTGGTTGCTGGAGACAGATAAGGCGTCTCTCCACCCACCTAACTGAAGACTTTATCACTCTCCACTGTGCTTCGCAGTGAGGCTGTGTGTTTGTGTGCGTGTAAGTGAGCGTGCGGTGATAACCCCTGGCCTCAGCACTGGGCTGCAGCATGGCATTCAATGTTTACAGCGGGTCGGATCAAAGCGGTCTTACTGTGCAGCCGGTCAGCGGACCGAACTGCAGGCAGCCAGTGAGAGGTGGTGTGTGATTGTGTGTTTTCCCAGTCAATAATCCTGAACCGAACAAGGCCTGAAGCAGTTTTGTTGAGTAAGTGTCTTTACCTTATTTTGGAAAGTCTTTGGACGCCATGAGTGAAAACGCTGGATGGAAAAATTCTTTCTTTGAACAAGATAATTGAGTTCTACTTTCAAGATGTCGTTCATGTTCATTTTCAAAACTGTTAAGAAATCTAGAGTGCTTAGGTGTGGTGTTGTAAATGGAGTAAACATTTACATGTGGAGAAAGAATTATTATTAGTTGAGTGTTCTTGCAAGACTGAATTACACTAAGGTTGAGGCGTCTAATACAAACGTTTTCCACCAATAGTCCTTGTGTTCATTTTACTTTCCACATTCTGGTAAGAGGTTGTCTTCAGGCAAATCCCAGTCAGCCACATCCTTCCTACCTCAGATGTAATCAAATGTTCCCCGATCTCTCACACAAAACCCCTTCAGGCCAGACCTGTTGTTGCACAGCAGGGAAAGGCTCCAACAAGCTCCACGTCTATAAGACCTCCAAAAGATCAAGTGACATTTCTAATATATAACCAGTCATGTAAGTGCTTAGGCAAAATGCAGGTAGGAGTATTACAAAAAAAATTTATAGATATGATCTTGGCAGATGACATGTGTACAACAGGTGAGAAAAAGGTCAAGAATCCAATTCAATCCCCCAACCAGCATGTAAAAAGAGCCAAAGGGTGTCAGGTTTTTCTGACCTTTTTAACACAAACTCTGAATGGTTCTGATGCTCAATGCTGTGGTTGCAAATATTCGTCTTATTGAATGTAACTAAAGGAAATAGATGGTATTACACAACTTTGTAGCATGTTACTGTAACATCAAATGCAATATGTTTCCTACCTCTGATATAGCCACACTAACACATCTTAGAATATATTTTTTAACTTAATACATTAAAGTGAGAGATTAAAGTAAAACCAAGAGTCAATAGTCACAATATTAAATATTATATACATGTGCAGCAGTTCACACAGGTTTACAGTACTGGCCAATATCAGTATTTGTCAGTTTAAGATTTACAACTGCATGTTGTTTTTATTGCTTTTTATATTTGTGATGTAAAGCACTTTGAAGTGCCTTGTTGCTGAAATGTGCTGAACAAATAAACTATGATTGATTGATTTATGAAAAATAACAGATTAGATTTTAACAGGTCAGGCAAATACTGAAAAGTCTGTAAGATGACTATGCACTGCAAGAACATAAAAATCTTACCAAGTATTTTTGTCTAGTTTCTAGTGAAAAAATCGTAGTCCACTTGAAATAAGACAAAAAAGAACTTAAAGGTAGAAGACCACGAGGCTTTTCAACAAGACATGTAGGCTTATCCTAAGCCTAGTTCACACAGTATGACTTTAAGATTGCCGGTCGATTTTCAAAACCTGAGACCACATACGAGCCAATAAAAAATTGTAGGTATAACGGGTTGGATCATACCGTGTGTGGTACCCAGCCACATGGCAGGACCAACACACCACACATGAACCCATTTCACTCGCCAACATTCAGGCCTCAGACAGAAAATCCTGTAAAACCCCACCAGATCATTTTTCTTGATATTCCTTGCATGAAATATTGAATAAACATTCACGTTGTTTATTCAGCCAGTGAGAGGTGGTGTGTGATGGTTGGGATTGGTTGGGATTCTCCTCTGTGCTTATATCACCACGCTGATGATATAAGCACCTGGTTGGCTACTTGTCACATTCAATGGGTTGTGTTCTCGCTCTTAGTCGGGGAACACCACACATGCTGCAATAATCCAAGACATCCAACATGTTGAATATCCCCGACTTTAGATCAGAGTGGTCCTGGCTTTCGACTGACTGGATCCGATCAGTCTAAACACACCACACATGGCACCATGATCGGTAACGATTATCGCTAGCGACAATCTTAAAATGCCTAATGCAAGTTTGTCGTAAGGAGAAAATCGGGACTAAAAAGTTGTGCCATGTTAACTAGGCTTTAAGTGATTAACTTTGAATACAGAGAAAAAATGTTCCACTGGCAGATTCTTTTACTTATAACACGATGGATTTTTTCCATTTGAAGTTAAAAGACATCTGCCACTGAAACTAGTACTTTTTTATCTGTATCACTTAAGACAAGATTATTTGTCTTGTTTAAAAGTTATTTTTGTCTTATTTCAAGTGAACTAAGATATATAAACTAGAAGCTAGACAAAAATAATTGCTAAGATTTTGTGTTTTTGCAGTGTAGTTTAACAGATTTCTCCTTTTAATTACTTAGAAGGCAGAATTGGAGTTCGCAAAATATCTGATGCACTCTGTTCAAACATGAATTTAATGATTAGAGTTGAGTCTGTGTTTGTGTGTCAGACCTTGGCCTCGGTCTCCCCCCGATGGAGGGTATAGAGATGGTGAACAGCACTCTGTGAGGAAGCCCAAGGGTGGGTGAGGATCTGGAAGACATGGAAGTCATGGCCCAGCGTGTCGGCTGTCACCAGGAGCATTCCTACAACAAGCACAGTGACAGCATTACAAATCATTAACTGGTGTCAACATAATTCTTTTGGCTGACCGCAATGTATCCTCCTGTATCTGATCCAAGCACCATGTCGTTTTTGATCAAGAGTTGGAATCCTGTGGAACCTCACAACAACTGATGAGCTTTTTGCTGTTTTGTAGAATTGTTAATATTACTCTGCCTGGTATGCTGTCAACAGCAAGAATTTTTGGCATACAAAAAATGGCAGCTTGCATTTGACCTCCAGAAGTGTCATTGCAATTTTGTCTATAGGTCAAATGTGTAAGGGTTGCACCAAAATCTAACGGCACCAGCATGAAGAATATTCTCTAGAACACAGTTTGTTATGTTCTAAAAAAAAAAAGTAATTCTTTGTGTTAAAACAATAAACGTAAAAGCATAAACAAAACATTTTCAGTGGATTTTGGCATAAGCACTAAAATGTAGACAAGAAAGCCACAGTATAAATCCTGGATTTATTTCAAATCATTTCAAATCTTTAAGATAACGATTTGGACAGAGTCAACAGACAGAGAGAAGAAGAGGAAGAGGAATGAGGCTGTGGAGACGTTAGGAGGCAAAAATGAAGAGGCAGCAGACAGTGAGGACATATTGATAGATTCCGCCACTCCAGCATCGTCAAGATTTGGTTTGTGACCCGACAAGATGCTGATGGAGTTCCTCTCGTCCTACTCTTCATTCCTGAACTCTAGTGAGGAATTTTTCTCGGCATGGAGATGTAAATTATAAGCAGATTGCACTGAGTTCCTACACACTGAATGCACAGTTTTTCCTTAAGGAGATTGTTTTATGTTTCCATTTCTATTTTTGATTTTTTTTTCTTTTCAGTTCTCTAAATTTCTGTCTTTACCTTTCGGTATCACAGTGGCGTATTCCAGGGTTTCCCCCAGAGTATTATGGGCCTGGCCGGCCGCCAGGATTTACATGCTCCCCGCCAGGGTAAGCGCTGTGTTCTAGTTTTTATTAAAAAGAAAAAATTTATATATATATATATATATATATATATATGCCGGACTGCAAGCGCCTTTTCTGCAGTGACTATTTCACTGGCAGGTCACAAATATTCCTGAAAGAAAGATGGGTTTATACTTTTTTAATAGTTGATGCATTGAACAGGGAGCGGGCACCAATCGGATCGTTGGCTGCTTTGCGCACTGTCGTGGCTTCATCTCTGAAGTTTACCTTGGCGCAGATCGCTCATATTGGTCCAAAGTTGTATGAGGCCTTCAGCAGAATTTGATTTACGGGCCCCTCTTGCTCCAAACATCAGCACCACTAACAGCATTTCACCATGAATTTAGTGAAATCTGGGAGAGGGGGCCTAGTTTAATTGACCGAGCACTCAAATGTAATTGTAGTTTATTAAGATGCATTAATGATCAGCTAAAACTCAAAGATTAAACTGAGAGCATGAGATTGTTGCTATGGAAACAAAACAATCTAACTATGAAGATTGTTCTTTGAACTTTTACAAAGTAAACTCGTCAGCTCCTTAAAATCTTAAATTTAAATGTTAAACAATTTTAAATCTTTTAATTTATGTTCCAGTAACATAATTATCCAGTAATACCCCGACCACTGGGCTTAGCACGTTTTCTGGGGGAAACCCTGTATTCTGTCAACAAATTACAGTAAAAGCATACATGTGAATTTTGACCAGCATCTTCCCATTGCCATCATTACCATTAGATTTTACAATTCTTGTCATCAAAGCTTTAGCTATAGTTTCCAACAACATCCCACCAGAGTGCACAGCTATGCTGACATGACTAATCAATATGGCTGTCTTATCCAAACAATGAAACAAAGACTTGACATTCTGAAGCACTGACGTGTTCATTAAGACAGATTTTTAATTTTGAGTGATGAACTAAGGAAGAGGATTTTGGGGGTAATCCACGCTGTTTTTTTGTTTGTATGAATTGTTTTGAGAAATGCACTTACTGTTCTGCAAATGTCAAAAATGATTCAAGAAATGCAACAAAGCGAATGAAAAAAACTAAGGAGACCTGTATAAGTTGTAAGGTAAAACATTATTTCAGTTTTACTCCCTGGGGTGGACCACACAAAGTCTGCCAACTCTACCAAGTCTGCAGGACAAATGCTAGACAGTATGACAGAATTATTGTGTCTTTAAAACAAACAAACAAGCCCATTAAACCAGCTATCGTTTGTTTCTGTCATAAAAGCCATCTTTATCTCACATGATGGCTCGGTTTGGTTAAGTGCAGGGCTCAAGTCGTGTGTTCCTGTAAGGGAAGACAAGATGATAAGTATCTGCGAAAGAGAGCATCCAAGCATCTACTCATCTAAGGATAACCATGGCTGTGTGCATGCACATTGGAAATCACTAAAACACTGAACCACAGCGCAGCACAAGTGTAACCAACACTGACAGGCCCATTCATTTAGCCCCATTTTATTTGAAGCTCGTCAAACTGCAGAAAGTATAGGCCCTCACCATAAACAACATGCTCAACAAACCACACCAGAACAAACCCATATCTGAACTGGTTTGGCCAGAAAAAAGGAAGCTCAGACACAAGACCAAAACCAGAGCCAGAAGCTTTCAACAGAACGGTGAAACCATATCACTGATGGCGACTAACAACTGGCCAGCCCCTGTCATTCTGAGGACTCAACGACACAAGTAACACTAAAATAATTTGTCCTTTTCCGATGAGTTGTTCCACTTGGAATCTATTCCGTGGAAACAGCAGTAGGTTTTAATTAGTGGTCAGGCTTTATTGGGTGGCATGTCAAAAGTGAAAAGAGGAGGCTGGAATGGCAAGAGATTAAAAGGATTCAGCAACATGTGCAAGGGAGATGGAAAACACTCCCCAACGCCCTTAAACATGAAGAAATATTAAGACGTCTAATAAATTTAGCACATTCGTTAACTGTTAAAAGCTTTCTTTTTTGAGAAATTCTTGAGAAAAGATAATACAGAGGTGGAATGAGGGAGGTAGAAAGGATAAGCAGTAGGGTCATGTATATTATTGAGTGGAGCCAAGCAAAGTGTGGACTGAGACAGTGGTTAGTTTTTCATGCTGTATCACAGCGACCAGAAAGGCAGAGAACTAAGGCCCAGGGCCTGTAAACTCTTCAAACCCACACCCCAAACGAGGTGCCAAGCCACAAGAAGCATTTGCGTCAACTGGGGATACACAGAAAAAAGGAACGGGGCCCTTCTAATTATAGAGTCTGGAAACGGAAGCGCGGGGTGATTAGGAATTGAGGCGCTGCGGTCTGTTTATCTGGGAGCTTCCTCTCGCTCTCAAAGCCTCCCTCACCCACGCTCCACTCCTTCTTTTAGTTCTCCTCTGCTCTCTGTTTTGGTCAAGCCCTGCCCTCCTGGTGGCTGCACAGTCTGCCCTCTGGCTTTCCAATGGATGAAAGTTGGCTGCTGATTTCTGGCCTGAGCCGGCATTTCTCTTTTGTTGATGCTGCAGTTAAGGCCCAAAAAAAAGTAAAGGCTCAAAGAGGCTGGAGCTTTGTGAGTGTCAGAGCCCAAGGACTGGGGATTTTGCGGCAGTGTTGAAATACAGATGCGCTCACCGAGAGGCGTCAGTCGGTTAGCCCGCAGGAAAGCCAAATTAAAAAGTAGCTGAGCCACTCGGCGGCTGAAAAGACAGGGTTTCGGGGAAACCAGAGGCTGGCCAGAGCATGGTTTGACACATCCTATTTATAACACCTTGTCCTATACGTTACAGTGTTATTTGTGATAATTTACAACTAGAAATTGTTGGCACAAGCACTTAGACGTGCACTAAAATGAAAGAGATGACCTCTAATCTGCCATGTGCGTATTAGGCACGCATAGGGAACATGAGGAAAATTGAATAATCATTTCCATAAATGTCTGTTTTTAGTTTCTGTGACCCTTCTCCTAGAATTGAGTCTTTTGTTGTGTTTCTGCCCCATCTCTGTCAACCAAACAGAAAACATCTGCTCAAGGCCCATTAATAGTGTACAGGACAGTCATTTACAAAATGGTTGGAAGAGCTTTCTGCATTACAATTGCAGAAGGAACAAGAGGGTGGCACAGAAAGGTAAAACAGAAGTGGAAAAACAAAAATAAGTAAGAGGTCGGTGTAACATAAAATGCTACAGCGACCTCTCAAACTGCTCTTTTATGATGCATGATTATAGATGTAAAATCCACAGAGTTCTTCATATATACAAGGTATGTATTGAATGTTCAAAATTCAGTTGACAGATAAGGTAAGTCAACCTTCTTCAGTGAAGACAGAGCATTTGCATAGATGAGCATGAAATCAAGTGGCAGTTCTACAGCCGCCAGGCATGTGTCCAGTTCATATGGTGCTTCAGAATAGCAATGTTGCAGAATTTTGAATTTTTTTTAAAAAAAAGCATCTACTACATACTGGCTAACCTGGTAATCAGACCATAGGTGGGCTGGGAATATAATCCTGTAGTTAAAGCTACTTCATTTGTCAATGAACGCAGATACACAATAGTTTATGTATTAGGACAAGCTTTCTGAGTATTAGAACACACATGAAGATATAAACACAAAGTCACTCCATATTCTTCCATGGAAGCAAAAGTTTGATGTTACAATGAAATATAAAATATTTTCACAATAAATGTTTTCCCAAGATCCAGGCTTCTAGCAAGACCTCATATTCAACCTCTATATCTGAAAACATAACCAATAAAATCTTACTTAAATCTTTGATGTTCACTCAAAGACTTATCCTGGTAAGAGAAAATAAACCCAACATATCACTTAGTAAGCATTAGTGATGGGTCCGGCAACACCGATACGTCGGCACATGCGTCAAGCCCATAGACAAAACCCCGTGTCGGTGAGAATGTTGCTTTCAGCAAGTCACGTGACCGATACAGGAACTGTTTCAAAATGACACTGAGGCACCAAACTGCGTTTATAAGGAAGCAAATCTGTCAACGGGATGCATTTGCCAAAAGAATTCTTGATCTTTTACTGTACAGCGTCAACAATGAAGCCTCAAGACAAACAAAAGGTTTCATAGTTTGGGACCATTTTGATCTTACATCAGGAAATAAGGTATTGGTTCTCACTTTGTTGTTGTTTCATCTGGTACTTTTCAGTTTCTACTTGATCTATCTGAATCCAAATTCAGCTGAAATTGACTCTTAGTTTACTTTCATATTATGTTTGCAGATTAAGTGTTGCATATGTTTGACAGAACTGTCTTATTTCAATAAATCCACCTCCTCAATGCTGAGGCATCAGAATGAATCCCAGATACACCGAGGACAAACTCAGGTATACAGCCATTCTACAAATTACTCAGTTGCTTTTTATAAATTATTTCATATAAATGTATTGTTTACTTCATTTTTTTCTACAGCAGGAGAAGTTGTGTCAAAAAAGCGTAACAGACTAAATTTCAAAATGTTGGAAAAACTTATTTTTTTGAATGAACGTTTGTGAGAAAAAAAATCCTAGTCCACAAGCATCTTCATTCTAAACACATTCACTTATACGTTCACTTTATGGTACATGTTCACATTATTTATTGACTGTATCAAAAAATATCAAATATATTTTGAATTTAACTGAAGATATGACATAATACAATATATAATATGCAATAACATACAATTACTTAAATCTTATTGTCAGCAACCCGTGGCTATAGAGCCACATGCGGCTCTTTAGCGCCGCCCTAGTGGCTCTCTGGAGCTTTTTCAAAACTGTTTGAAAATGGAAAAAGATGGGAGTGGGAAATATATTTTTTTTGTTTTAATGGTTTCTGTAGGAGGACAAACACGACACAATCATTCTTAACGTTTTCCAATGCTATAAAAATGTGTAGAATAAATATTAAATTTCAACATTTCTGTCAACGTAAATTTGCGGTAAAGCCTGTGACACACGTTCCTTTCAGCTGGGGGGGTGCGAGGCAGAGGGCTGTTGTAAACAAACCGACGGGTGTGTGGTGGGTGGGCCATGTGGTGGGAAAAGAGAAAAATTGCCGAGGAGAGATTCTACAATTCTTGGACCGAATCATTTGCATTCATTGCCAATGCGGAAGGAATATCTGAATGTTTGCTATGCAGCGAGAAGTTGTCAAATAGTAAATACAGTACTTTCCGGACCATAGAGTGTACCTTACTATAAGCCGAACCAACAAATAAAAATAAAAAAATAAAAAAATAAAAAAACTGGAAACGTACATTTATAAGCCGCACCAGGCTATAAGCCGCATGGTTCAAAGTGTGGGGAAAAAGCAGCGGCTTATAGTCCAAAAAATACGGTAATGTGGAAAGACATTTCCAGGGAAGGGATACTACCTAGTCACTAGGTCATCAAATCAGTCTGTCAACTACGCTGCCTGTAGGGATTTTCAATCTCCAGCAGGTGTCAGTAGTCAGTGACACAGTATCAATACAGTTTTGCTCTGGGTCGAAACGCTTCATGACGCCTTATTTACCCATCACTAGTAAGCATCATCTGTTTCAGCTAGAATTAAATTAGCCACAAATGCAACAAAAAAAACACAAACGTAAATATGAGCGGCTCTTACTCATATGTAAGAGCATATGAGTAGGTTTCAGGTTAAGCGTTAGGGGAGCCAAAAGGTCAAAATTATGTATTCCAAATATAGCAGAAGGGGTGCAGTCAGACTAATTCCAAATCTATTTTAACAAATGATCAACACACATTGGTGTTAAAATGCTGTCTATTTAAATTCCTAAAAAATGTAAATCAATTAAAAGGCAAATGGACAAGATTCTAAAGTTTTATTTACATGAATACAAAAGATGCTAATCTATAAATTGGCATATACTGTATTTTGACTCTAAACTGTTACTCCAGTCCAAAAGATGAAAGCTACAAAGGAAAAGCAAAGAAAACATCAGAGTAAGGGGCTTCTCATGGTTCATTTGATGTACAGTGGGCTGAAACCAAGGGTTGTGTTTTTCTACATGCTCCACAAGCAGACCACCTGTGAGCACTTCGATGTTAATAGATATGAAAAAAAGGTGTTTGTGTGTGGCTAACCTTGCTGACAAGCTTCTATTAGTTTGATATTCCGATGCTGGAATGCCGGTCTTTTTAACAGGGTAAAAAAGTCACTTAGCTTTAAAGCAGTGCCGACACAAAGGCAAGCACCGTAGCGGTCAAGTTCACAAAGCATGACTGGTTCTCAAGGTAGAGCTTCAGGCTTGTTCTTTCATCAACTTAAGCGGAAAACACACCACTTAGGTCCATTTTTATGCAGCATTTACATATTTGCACACTTCCTGCTGGGAGTTGTTTTAAGAGGAGAGAGGTTTCCACTGCAGACTGTCACAGGCAGCTGTTCGCAAGAACAAAAGCCTGCTCACAGCAGTTCTTCTTTTTTTAACACCAGGGCTATTTGTTGGTCTTTTTTTTTATTATTCTTAAACAAACTACTCTAATCAATAGATCCATTCCTCAGAAGCTAATCCCTTCTTTGAGCAGACAAACAGTGAAGCTGCAGAGGTAATCCTCTTCCATTTACATGGTTTCTTAAAATTTAATTTGCTTCTGATAATCTGTGACATCTCAATCAGTCACAGTTGGTCCTAGAAAAAACTTCACTGAGATACAACTGTCCATATCAACATCAAACAAAATAGTCCACATCTTTACCATTGTATTAATCTAGCTGAATAACATTTATATGTTTTGACAGCCAGATATGTCTTAAGTATAAAGACTAACATAGATCATCACTCCATCACTTATATTAGTAAAAGTGGATTTTTTTTACATAAAGGCACCTTTTAAATGAAGTATATTAATATTATTATTAGAACTACTTATACTACCACAAATAGAGACCATTGGTTGGTTCTTGGGACACATGGTGGCATCGTTCCAGGTATTTAACTAATTTACAGATATATTTATGACAGGTGGGCCAACACTAGAACAGTGGCTGCGCTCTATTTCACACAAATTGTCATGTGTATAAAAGGAAACATGTGAAGCCCCTTGAGTGCGTAAGGTTTTATACATCTGAATGTTTTTGTGTGCCACAATTTTCAAAATGTGTCCCTGCACCAACTTCTAGTGTAAAAACCATGCACTCTTTTATACATGATGCCTGTGAACTTTGTCTATGCTCTCGCTGGCGAAGAGAATAACGTTTTTCTCTTTTCCACGTCCCATGAATGTTTGATTAAAGCATGCACTTTAACATGAGTTTTAATAAGAGTCTGCTGTGCAAATGACATTTTAGGGTTTCTTTGATACTTCTTTTAGCGTCTTGCAGTCTGCTCTCAGTAAAAAACTTTTTGGAGGGCCAGACCTGGGTATGTTGATAGTTGCTGTAAATATTTCCAACTTGAACACTATGTCTCAAAGTGGAATGTGTGATTTCTTTTGAGACTTCTTTTCATTTTGCACCAGACTCGTAAATAGCTACACTAGCTGTGTTTCCATTACAAATGTGCCAAATCTTTCTTGATAATGTCAAATCTTTTCTTGATAATATCATAGAACACAATTTTGGAATTGCAGTAATTCCATTAAATAAGAAACACAATTAAAATCACAAGTGAATAAGTTTATTCACGCGATAAGTCTTTAAGAAATATGCCGTCCCATCATTCTCCTACCACTTCTGTCTTCTTTGTCTTTTCCACCAGCAGTAACATCTGGTTGTTGATCACACGACTCGTGTGATGCAAAAAAGTGTTTCCATTGCAATTTTGCGAAATATGCAAATTACGATAAAGCCGAGAAAACACATTATCCTGACACAACAACATTTTAAGGAAAAACGTGAGTTGTTTTCTTTTATTTGCTCTGAGCAAATGTATTTTCGCGATTCTACTTTGTGCAATTATTGTGAGGATTTGAGTTTCTGTGTGTTTATTTTTAGTTTTCTGTGTCTTCTGAGTCTCCATGTTGTCCTGTCTACCCCCTGATTGTTCCCAGGTGTGTCTTGTTTCTGTGATTACCCTCTGTGTATTAAACCCCACCTGTGTTCCTTGTTTCCTCGTCGGGTCCTTGTCGTTTGCATTACTGTCTATGCCTCCCTGTAGTCCATTTGGTTACTCCGTTGCTACCTGTGTTGAGCCCTGGCCTTCCGCTCAGCAGTGCTGCCGGTGTTTTGGACTGTGGAGTGTTTTTTGTACCTCATTTTTCACCATTAAACCATCATTATTCATCTCATCTGGGTCTGCAGCGTCTCTACCTCACCACCGCCGTTCGCAACTCATGACAATTATATGGTCGATGGAAACACAGCTAGTGTGCTTTGTTTCTTAAGACCGTAACATGGTGTTCAATTCTTATTTCAGCGGCCAAGAGCAAAGCAGGTTCTAAAAGGCGAAGACCTCCTTCAAAACAGTAGGTGAAGATTTTATAGTCATCATGTGATAAGCCAAGGCAGTGTTTCAGCTACTTTACATGGGAAGAATGTGGGAGTCAATTTAATCTACACCAAACACTGTATGTGTTGTTTAAAAGATATTCTATTTTACTTTTTACATCACATGAACTATTCAGTAGCATAAAAATCTTAAATTATAAATGATATTAAATATCCAACTGAATTATTCAGTAGCAAAAAAAAAATTAAATATCCATCTACACAAAAAAATATGACAAAGTTATCTCTTCCTCTTTTGGAAAATATTGCCTGAGTTTGACTCTCGGCTTGAACAAATTTTAAACTGTTGCCTCACTCAAGCTGCTTTTCCTCTTGATGTCGTCCCAGTTGGACACAACTGTACGGGTATTTAGTAACTCTACACTGCTGAGGTGTCTGGTGTAGAAACCACAACATGTCTACCAGTGAATACATATAGCAATTTACTTTATGGAAAATGAACATCTAATTTTCTTTTTTCTCTCTGCTATTAAAGCCAGTAGGTCATCCCACTGAAGCCTAGATGACAAGGTAGCATTTTTAACAAAAGTAGTAACTTTAAAAAAGACCTTCAGTCTTTATAGAAAACTTTGCAACACTACAAAAGTTACAACGTTTCCTTTCCAAGACAGAGCTGGAAAAAGTCAACAGTATCCCTCCACAGTAATAATTGTAAATCACATGTGAGGCAGCTGTGAGTGCTAATTACTATCTTGGTGTGAAGACACAACTCAATCCAAGCTAAATGTGTGGCTAGAAGTGTGTGGCTGAGTCAGGCTGCTTGTGTGTGGGAATTCCCCTCGTGTTCAACATGTGCATGTGGGTTGAGCGTTTTTTCAGCGGCAGCCTGGTTTTTTTCACACATCAGTAAGATGCAGCGAAGGAGTTATTACACCACGGAGAGCTGCCTTCATGGCACAGCTGCCTCAATGGTCAGGCACGACAGGCCTGGCTATTCATTAGACCGGCATGTTACTAAACCAGGAATATGGTTTATGGGACAGTTCCGTGTGGGGAGAAATTTAGCCTTGATTCATCTGCCATTACCCAGGGCTTTGATGGGATATTCAAACGTCCATATTCAGAACATCTAGATGTCTAAAAAACACAGTTTTATGAGACTGAAAAAGGTAATGAAAGAGACTTTTCTCCACATTAGGAAGAACATACAGTTATATCTGAAATGTGACATTTTCGTTCTTTTTACTACTCAGGAAAGCATGTTAAATTTACAGTTACCTACTGGATTCATGTTTGAATGAATGAGTGAATGAATATACTTCAATCCCAGAGGGAAATGTATAATTTTAACAGGTGAACTACTGGCTTTTATTTCAGTGTATTTGTTTCCAAGTTATTTTAGGATTTAAAATTTTTCCTTTATTTCTTCATCATTAAAACAAGTAGAACCCATTTCTTACTATATGTGAGTGGTACGTATCTTGGGAGTTTCAAGGTTGTTTCTGTGGCCAAAAGAACATTTCAGATTATCCAATTTGATCAGATTTTGAATGACTCCTTCTCTGCCCTAAATACAAGGATTGGGGTAGTTTTAAAATATTACCCCTGCAAAGTGGGACAGTCTTGAAAAAGCTGAAGAATAATCAGAAGTGACCAACTCATATTACATCAACAGATGTGGAAGGGTTATGCTGGAATCCAAATGCGCCGTCCTTATTTCACGTCACACTATTTCACATTTGCTTTTGGCTTTAATGACAGATTCCAGCACCACCTATGATACTGTAGCATGCACTATTTGATCACCAGAATAAACAGGTTGTTTTTACAAATGTTTAGAAAGATTCAGCAGCATCAGAGTTACAACACTGAGATGCTGTCTATTCCATACATGTATGTGTTATCACACAGGAATAAAAGGAAGAACAATGTAATCATTACATCATCAATCCAATAATAAGATCCTACCATACGACCCTAATATCCCATTAGGATGAACTCACTGAATGTTTATAGTGCACCGAATATCCAGGTCCTTCAGCATGGAAAAAAGTTTTAAATAGAACAAAGCAATGACATTGCAGCAAATGTAAGATAACACATGCTGACATGGTAAAGAGTGGAATAATAATTGTTATTAATCCCAATACAAACACACTATGAAAAACAGAGATGGAAATACAACACATATGCAGCACGCTTTTAACAGGACGACCTGATGTTTTACAAAATGTGTCTCCTTTTCTCTTGTGCTTTTTGATCTGTCAATAGAAAAACAAGAAAAGAAACTGTGTGACAGAAGCTGTACCTGATGTAGAGGCTATCAGCATTTTTGTCACAACTTTGATGTTAATTGGAAAAATCTCCCCCCAAAATATCTCAGACAACCACAAATACTGTTACATCATTGAATGGCAAGAACAATGGACTGTAAGCAAAAGAATACATGGGACTGCTGATTTGTTCAGTTTGTCTACGTCAATGTGCGTCTGTCCCTACCAAATAAACTTAAATAAATAAATAAATAAATAAATAAATAAATAAATAAATAATTTGGTCACATGTGTGGCTTCTATGGTGTTAAATATTTTGTATCACTTAAATATTACATGTTTTTATGAATTTTATTACTTTTTATTAATTAAATTACTGAATTTTTACTTTTTTTTGCAAAAACTTTAGAGTTATAGTAAAATAGGGTGAGTAGTGAAAGAAGTAAAATAGAAGCATTTTTGAAACAGAAAAACTAGAAGCAGTGGATTCTGTCACACATGGAGGCACAACTTGCAGAACAAATGTTACTTTAATTCATTAAGAAAGATTTTAGATGTTAATGTGATTTTCATTAAGTTTGAAAGGCTGGTCTATCAGTTATTTCAGATACATTCACTTTGTAGTGTTACAAACTTGATAACCAAGCAAAGCACTAAATCCTTATCAGTCTGAATGAGATTGTTGCAGAAAGACATTTAAGAGCTCAGAGTGGAGCCTGAAGGCTGAATCAATCACTCCATCTAGTGCCAGTCAGTCATAACAAATCCTCAACATCTCTGGCATGAAAACAGGAGGACATTTTGAACTTGGCAATGCACCTAATAATCAAGTCAAGGATCATTGAGGATGATTAGAAAGAACGAGACGCAAAAGAAAACAAGCACACTCAATGCAGCTGTTAAAGGAGCACTTTGCCACTGCACTTCATGTGCGTCCCTCTAATTACACCGCTAGGAATAGATACACAAATCCAATGCAACGCCGCAGAGTGCAAGGCGCCACACCAAAAGCTGGCAGCCTCCTGTTCACCCTTCACAGAGCCTCTAACACACACAAGCCACTAAGGTTTTATAACTCTTCCCAGCCAAAACACTTGAGCTTTCCAGACTTAGTTTGAGTCATTTCATCATTTCCTCTTTAGTCTAACACTATTATTTTCGTCATGATGAGCTTGAACTTTCTTTCATGTCAGTGGTGCATGGAAGGAAGCACAAGTTCAATATGTGCAGGTTCCAGTTCTCCTACTGGCAGTCCAACAAACCAGTCTGTCAGATCTGGATCCCAGTCCATTTTGGATTGTTATGAACATTCCAGATATTCTAGAATTTGTGGAAATTCACCACCAGATCATCAGTCATCCATGGGTTCATCTGGAGTTGGTTCCATTAAGTCCAAACTCCTTTATCTGGGTTTTTGGTCCGGTTTTTTGGCAATGGAACTGATCTCAAAGACAAGAGATCTGGCTGAACGGTGTGACACTGTTGCAATGAACGAAGAAGCTACAAATTTACGGTGGAATATGGACCTTTACATTTCAGATACATTCATTCAAGAATTTCTAAATACCTATAGGAATGCATCCAAGTTTGCATCCTTTAGCATTATGGTTTGTTTGAAAAAACCTTGGACGTGCGAATGAAACATGGCCCTGCTCAACTAAAGACGCCTTTAAAAAAGCAATGGTTCCTATTCATGTACTGTGATAGAGATTCCACAACTAGGAAGATGTACAATCCACAGCTCTTTAATGGGTACAAAATATGTCCTGATCAAGTTCTTGATAATTAACTTTTCTGACCTGGGATGTGTTTTTAATTTTTGATGAGAGGAATGAGGGACAGAGTCTAGACAACCATCTGTGGTCAGTCTTTGTCCATATTTTAATCCTTTTCCTGCTCAGACAGAGCTGCTCAGTTAGTCTTGAGTCTCAGTAAGTGAGGGATTCCTGGGGGTCAGGGGGTGAAAGTCGTCTCTCAGCAGCTTCTTTATTAACTTACACACACACGCTGGGCGGGAGTACATGCTGAGAGTTCACACACACAATATGACCCCAAACATCCACACTGATTCCTAAATACTGGGCATTGGCATGCTGATAAATTGTTCTATTTTGTGGTTGCTTCTTTCACATTTTCTGAACTTTTCTCTTTATGAAACTAGTCTGGGGAAGAAGTGATTTAAATTATTTGATCTATAGTTCAATTACTAAGTTTGGTCAGCAACAGTAAAAAAAAAGGCCACTCAGTTGTTTTTCGTTATGTAATGAAGCAACACACACATCTCTCTCTCTCCCCCTTCCCCTCTCTCTCTCTCTCACTCTCTCTCACTCTCTCTCTATATATATATATATATATATATATATATATATATATATATATATAAATATATATATATACACACATTATGCTCTGCGTAACTTACGCAGTGCATAATATTTCAACCAAAGTGTTGTACAGTCTGTTTTCTGGTTTCACTGCAAGTCTTTAATGCAAGCCGTCTCTTGAAAAGCAGCCGTGTCTGTGTGTGTGTTTTGTGCGTCTGTATTCCTGTGGAAGTGGGCCTTACCACTAGGGTTGAACTGCATGCAGGATATGGGTTTGTCATGGGCTGGAAAGTGAGCCACCACTCCCTCTCCGTCCGAGTCCTCACTCACCAGGACCTGTGGTGTGTACACACATGGACACAGACCCAAAATCACTTTCTGACAACAATAAACAGAAAACGGGACTTCCCCCTTTTCGAGGATTTATTGTTGACATTTTGGGTTTTGGTGTGAAAAGTGTTCATTGGCATGCCAACAGAGAAACAACAGCCAGTTTGAGCTGTTTTCAGTAAGATGTCATCACCATCTCTTTGACAAAAGAAACACTTTAATAGAAAATTTTCTTGCACTGCTAAGAAAGCAAACTCATGATCTAATCTGCATTTGAAAAATCCTGTGCAAAAAAATACTGACACACCGACACAGGGAAAAAACATGTACAAATTTACTTCCGCAAATCAAATATTATCTTGGTGGTATACTTTACTATGACTGAAAGTTGCTCCTAAAGTTGAGTAAAATGTCTGTTATAAAAATCAAGAAAGCAAATTGAGTAGTCAAGAAAGGACATGAGGAAGAAAAGCAAGAACCTTCTGACATGAAGCAGTTCACTGTTATTTCGGCGAATCCAGATATGGTAGTTCTGTGAGAGAAAGATGCTTGAGCCGTTTGAAACACATCTGTCCTCTGGAGAACAGAGTGGTACACAGGGGAGGGAGTGTAACGGTGTCCCACAAGCTTTCTGCTCCAAATAAGGAATTTCAAAGTCTAAAGAAAACAAAAATATCTAGAATTTCCAAAGGAAATGCTGGCTCAGTTAAAACCCCCTTCTGGAGTTTTAACTTCTGGACTTTTGTTGACCGGCTGACTCAGTCCTCATGGTTAGTGTACAGTTACAGTGTGTCACTTAGTGACAGAGAGCAGACTTGCTTCTAAAGGCCTGAGTCTGATGTACAAGACACAAACTAAAGGCAAGAATACAAAGTCATAGGGGAGGCAGTGAGTGTGTGTGTCAATGGTATTAAGCTCTCACGGCTCATTACAGATGTGACAGCTTCTGTGCTTTGATTAATTACAATGTGGTAAAGCTGAGGAGAACTAGAGTAGAGGCAGAAAAACGTCCAGCGTTTCATTTGACATTGAGACAGCAACTGGTAAAGTTCCAACTGTGTCAATATGAAAACACTAAGCATCATTGGGTGGTGCTGTATTTGCACCTTGCCTCAAATAACAGGGTCTGTACAAAGCATTGAAATTATTTATTAAAACAAAGTCTTCTTGAAGTAGTTTTTGTGGGAGTTTTTGTGTTTGTTTTGTCTTCTCAAAACCTGTCACTCACGGCAGATGACCTCTTAAACTCAGCCTTTCCACTGTCATCACATTCTTGATCAGGAAGAGGGATTCCTGCAAGGTCAAAGGCTCCATGCAACAGGCCAAGTATTACACAGATAACTCTTGACTAACTGGTAAAATTCTAAATTAGACCTTCTGGTGTTACATCTAGATACAGTAGGAAGTCACTAAATCCATGGTGCTTATATGCCTGGGATATAAACACCATGATAACTTGTGAATTTGATTTAATGCACATTTTGCATAGCTGGAAGATCATTAGACTAACATGACATTTATTCTAAATGTGTGTTTTTAAATAACCGATTGAGTTTTCATAAAATAATGTGTTAGAATGGCATAGTCAGAGTCCCGTTCAAATCCTCCCCCACCCAATCAGACTAAGTCTGTACTATTGAAAAAGAAGAACAAGGAAATATATGAACCGTGTAGCAAGCCCAAAAACTTGTAGCGGTAATTGCAGTGAGAAAGTTCTACATCAGTAAAGTACTGGCTGAATGGGTCTGAAGAGAAAATGTAGTTGGTAAACTGTAAGAAGGACAAATCCAGGTTAGAGGCTTCAGCTGAATTGTATCACATTCCTATATGAACAGCTTTATATTAATTGAGAAAGAGCAAAGATCTGATGACAGCCGTATTTCCATTTATCTGCAGGGCCACGAACGCATTGTGGTCGAGCAGTAAACTTGAGTTTGCGCTTTGTATTGGGCAGATTTGTTCATTGGGCAAATTTCTCTTGTGGCTGACCTGATTGGGTGGACTTTCAGCCAAAATCTGGTGACAGTCACCACAGGACTACGCCTAATAGGAGCATAAGAGGAGGAGGCTGATGAGGAGGATGGAGAATAAAAGAATAAGAAAATAATGAACAAGAAACCTCAACAGACTTTCCTTTTCCTTAACCTCTTACTCTTTATCCTTATCTGCCTCCTCCTCTTCTTCTATGATTTTAATCCATATTATGTTATTCTCTAATTAGACTAAGACCCATGCTGTAGTCCAATGCACTTAGTAGTTGGTAATCTACTAACATTTGTTTATCAGAGCCACAATCTGACAAAGAAAGTTAGAGTGTGACTCAGGTCCAGTACACAGCACTGCATATGATCTTAAACCTTTTCAAGATGATTGTCAGAGTTGCATAGTTGACACAGCAGATTATTTTCAAAGGTTGATTATTTTCAAAGGTGAGCCCAATCAGGAATTTACAAATAAGTCATTAAAATGGTTCTGAACAAGTACAAGGAACACAGTCCGCTAACAATTCTGGTGTATCTTTGTGACTAACTGATC
Organism: Alfaro cultratus; assembly: GCA_903066825.1. Lineage (NCBI taxonomy): Eukaryota > Metazoa > Chordata > Actinopteri > Cyprinodontiformes > Poeciliidae > Alfaro > Alfaro cultratus. The sequence continues at coordinate 17,346 of CAEFZX010002142.1, read as the reverse complement.
TAATTGCTGTAGACATAAGCAAGCAAAGGGTAAGTAATACATGCACATGTTGCGTGTATATATATATAAATAACATTTAAAAATTAACTAATCATAAGCAGGAATGACAGAAATCCTGAGTTCAAGTGTCCTGAAGAGTCCTGTGTTTCATTAGCTGACCTGTCCTTCGCCAACATTGTCTGTGTCAATGATGGTGATCACGCCAGGATTATGGGGGCTGCGACGACTCGCACTGTGAGGGGTTCCCTCTTCGTCGGGTGTGACTGCCGGTAGGGTGCCAGCCAGCTGGGTCACAACTTTGCCCACCATTGTTAGGCCTGTTTTCAAAGTCTAAAAAAACATTTAAAAAAACAGAGTAAATTTCATCAGATCCACGCATAAGAAATTATAAATCTAATCCTGCATCCAAAAGTCTAAAGACTTTTCTAAAACAATAAAATCGCAACTCGGAAGCACGGGGTATATACTTGGAATACCATCTGTGTGGGTGTATACAACATGCTTTCTTGATTTCCACTGATAACTTGTAGTGCTGATTATTTGTAGTCTTGCCGCCACAAGAGACTCCAACGTGTGTGAGAGGGGCTCCTCTGTGTCAGCTTAAGGTCCAGCCAGGGTGTCTGGCTCAAACACACCTCTGTGGCTCAATTGAGGGAAATGGATAGTGCTGCTTAAGTGGAGTCTATCTCACGTACTGCACTGTCTTAGTCTAATGGAGTCCAATGCATGTGACTGCGTGTCTGCGTGTGTGTAAGCGCCAAAGGGGCCCTGGAGAGCCTAATCAAGCATTCAGACTAGGCGGCCCTGTCAATACACCATGGCGCCTCCAGTTTGTTGGGTCTGAAGATCACCTACTGTCTCTCTTTGCCACTTGGCCAGGCACACTAACAGTCTCTACTGCCTGGGTGCATTTGCGTGTGTAAAATGTAAGAAACGCCATCAATTATTAAGAGAGGCGTTTGGCCTCTAATTGATCAACACTAATGTGTTTTCTAATCACTGCAGTTGTGGAGTTCTTCGTGGTAGTCCAAACAGGGGGTATTGATTTAGTTAGGGGGAGGGGCCCGAGGGAGACAATTAAGTCAGATGGTTGACAAAAAACAGCCTGATGTCGCCATCTGAGCACATTTCAATCTAATTTGTGCAAAAGGTCTTTCTTAATCATATGCAAAGTAGTCATCAGCAAAAGGCTTGGTATGGCCCAAAGAGCACATACAGGACAGAAACAACTGGATGGTTCTGGCTGTCTCTCTTTAATCTTTCTTATAAACAAAAGCCATTACACTTTAATGCTGCCCCTTCCCCCTTCTGCGTCTCTGTCTCTGGACATCAGCACACAGAGCCAGCGTGTCGCGCCACGAGCCAAAATGAGATACCTTGTCATCCATATTGAGATATATGGTTCTAAATGAGGAGAGGGCGCGCGTGCTGAATGCCTGTCTTCATATCAATAGCCCTGCTATTGTACAGCCTACTGACATCCTGCTGTATCCCTGATCCCTGATGACACAGTTATTTTATATGGTAATTACAGAATTCACACACTTGCTGTTTGATACACTTAATCTACAAATAAATCTTTCTCTCTATGACTAAATAAACAAATAAATTACAATCCCCACAAGGAGAAGCTAATTAGCATAAGCTGGTCAGTGACTAAATGATACCAGGAATGAATTTAACTTAAGATCAGAGGTGGGCCGTTAGTGACTCATTTTAGAGCCACTCCCCAGTGGAGACAAGTGAACCAAGACCAATGGCGAGAAGTAGATTACAGGGTGAACAAAAAACAGGCAGGTTGATGAAGTGTCTCATAAGCCCAGAGCCAGTCAGCCAGGAACAGCTAGGCAGATCCAATGTCAATAGATTTACAGATGGTGGAGGCAGAGCTGGAAAGGCTGTTCTTGCTACAGTTTTACATAAGCAAGAGTTCAGAGTTCCAATGATAAAACATTTCTTTAAGCAGGCATCAAGCGATTCAAGTAAAAAGCCCATTATGCATTCTCCATATGCATAACTCTACTAAATCTGGGAGGAAAGTGAGAAAAACAATTATGTACTATACCTTCAAAATGTACTCAAGCTTTTTTAAATGCATTTACATTTGGTCTTAATACAACTGTAGACTTCATTGTGTTTCATTGGGTTTTTATATAATCAGTCAACACAAAGCAGTGAAAATCTGTGAAGTGGAAGGTGTGTGAGGCATAACCTGTTCATCCTCTTTAACACTGATTCTAATTATCACTAATTATCACAGTAATTGATTGTCTGAGTGTTTTTAGATCTAAGTTTTCTCTGGACACATTTATAGATTAACATTACATCAACATTATTTTAGTTATGTATTTTATATTTAAGTTGTATTTAAATTACCATATCACACTTAAGTATATATATTTTTTATAAATTTGATATAACCAGTGGTTACATTGTTATTTATTAATAACGCATTAGATGACGTTGCTAGTCAATAAATAAGCAAGTTCCTCTTGTGGATCAATAAATCATATTCTATCCTATTTTATTCTTCTCACAAGCAGATAACTGGATAACCAAATTGGAACAGTGTGAAGCTCTTTCTAACAGCCTTTGTAATAGTCTTATTTTATGCAATTTTAGAAAATAATAAAGAATGCAAATAAGTAATTTCATTCCATTTTTCAATAACAAAATAAACCTAAACCATGATAAAAGCTAATAATGCTTTTATTGCTTAACCTTGCAATGACATCATTCTTTTGGCGATGTTATTGTAGCAAACGATGCATCTGCAGCTAAATAAATCCTTCTGATATCAGCATGTGACAAGCTCAGCCCTTTCTGCGTGACTTAACATCAATACTGGCAAAGCTGGCGTCAGGTCAATTCCAAGTTAAAGTTCACCATGAGCAATGTAAAGGTCATAGGTAACATGTAGAAGCAGATGCACTGGTCTGCATATAAAACCCATGTGCAATGCCTCACATCACCCTCAAAACACAACCCCCAACATGGTAGTGGGAGCATCATGCTGAGAGGATATTTTCTTCATATCATCTTCTTAAAATAACTGCCTATTTATAAGAAGTTTTTTTTAGGCCATTATTTTAGGAAGGTAACGATATGGGATATGGAAGCTGAACAGAGTACTGGCAGCATTGGCTGTGGATGAATGAAAACCTGATAGCACTGCACACATACCCTTTTACTTGTCAAACTAATTAAGTGCACAGAAAGAAAAAAACACTTTACAGTACTTTTTTAATTCAGGTGATACCAACTGACTATTACGGGTCAGTGTTTTGTGATTGATACTTGTCACAAAACACTCAGACCTCATACCTCAGACCTTTCTGAGGTATTAGACATCAGAAAAGTCTAATACCTTTAAATAAGTAATAACTGAATTTGTTAATTTCAATACTAAACACAAGTTAGCATCAGCAATGTACTGCTGTATTCCTTTAAAAAGTGTGGAGTTGAGACTAAATAGCAGTCCTGCAGGCAGCTAATACAATTTCTGACATTAAAACAATGGTAGATGGAAGAGAAGTGTAAGCTTACTTTCGCAGCATTGATCACTGTAGCTGTGTAGGACTGTGCATTGTCGCCACAGGCTCCTCCATGAGACTGGTGACATCTTATTAACTGCCATAAAGACAAGCATACAAAGCAATAAGGAGACTGCTGGAGGTAAGCAATGAGAAAATATGGAAAAATTAACTCAGATTTATAGAGTTCGACTATCAACCATTGCTAGATTGATTTTCTTAAGGGAAAAAAAAACCTGAGAGCAGGAAAAACCAAATAGCCAATCTCCACTAATTTAATTTCAAACACAACATCCCTTGAAAAGCCCGGCCCCAGTCCTGCTCCAACTGTTCAAAAAGCTACATTTTGTCATTTCAGAAAATCCTCCTCAGGCAGTCACACAAACACTGGTCCCATCTGTCAATTACTTGAGTGGCCCAGCACCAAAACACGGTTATGCATTAAATGTATTGCAGAATCCTGCAGCAGAACATTCTGGTTTTTGTAAATACTTAACAATCCCATTAAACAGAAAATGCCTGCGCATCTGTTGATTTTCAAAAATGTTATCATCTGTAGTGGACTCTTCTTAGAATGAGTTGTTTATCCAGACAGATTAAAGAAGCACAAAACAGATAAAAAGCATTTTATTTTTAGGGTAAATATGTCGTTTCTCTGAGATAAGGCAATTCTGTTATAAGATGAATGTGTGTGCATGCCTGTGCGTGTGTAGACCACCTTGTTCTCAGCGTAGGCGAGCCAGCGGCTTCCCAGAGCTATTGGATTGAGGCAGGGACCGGGGCACGGATAGCAGCCTGAGGACCCACAACAGAAGGTTTTACCGAAAACATAACAGGATACATATTAAATCACATAACATGACAAAGTTATTTTGATAAAGAACTTTGTCATCTAGTAGTGCAAAGGATCAACATACATCCACTGTCATTAATGTGTTTGTGTGCAGTCTCTGTATTTGGAGGATAAATGGGAGTTTAATGAGGGTGACGTATATTAGCATGTCTGTTGGGGGTGCACAGCATGACCTAATGGAGTCTGTGATACCCAATAAATGAGGATGCCTCCTTTGTTCATTGACCAACATTATAGTCCCTTTAGGGATAGACAAACACACACATGCACAAGCTTTCAAGCGAATGTGACCTATACTTTAGGTGAAAGTGGTTAGATGTGAGAAATGAACCCATGTAATCACACACAGGTATGATTAGTCAGAGCAAAAAGACAGAACTCCAACTTCTCCTTGGACCACTTCTAGACTTCTCAGAAAGAAGCTGGGCAGTGTGATTAGAAAAAGGTGTCATTAATTCAAAGTGTCCCTTAAAAAAATAAAACTAAAACTAATGGGTTGCAGAATATCATCTAAACAAACTGCAGGGCCATTTGAACCAAATCTCCAGATATTCATATCAAAATGGAAAATTTTAAATAATTCAAGCTCCAATTTGGAATAAAGGCAAATACAGAGAAAGGTGCTTAATTAGAGTCTTTCTTTTAACAGAATTTGAACAAGGTGAAGCTAAAACTGCCACATTCAGAGTTCTGGCTAGAACAGCTTTACAGTGAAAAGTATTTATTTAAGTATTTAAATGCAAAATGCATGTTTTTTGTAAAGTTTTGGCTTAATTATTGCTCTGAATATGTTGTTCTTTTGATTAGTTTAGTCAATTATTGAAATACTTTTAATCACAAGCAGGGGTGGAAATTATCACCCGCCACTGGCCAAATGCGGGTAAAGGTATGAAGTGGCATGTAAATTGGAGCAACGCACAATCCACTGTGGCGGGTTGACAATTTGAACAGAAAAAAAAGCTGCATTCAGTTTGAACTTCTGTCCAGGGCAGGTTGGCTGACTGGACTACAAACTGATGCTAAAGCTAAAAAGTGCGTAAGCCCATTCAGAAAAATGTGTCAAACTAACAAATATGTTAATTACCACACAGTAACGTCACAGAGGGTATTACTACCGTAAAGGCGGGGAGGGACAGAAGCTAACGTGAGAGGGGGGGATACCTACTGTATTTATTTTACCTACATACCGTAGGTAAAATACAGTAGTTTCACAGAAAAAAAAAACAGGAGACTTGAAAGGTATGGGGATAATACAGGAATGATGATGGCCAGTGGAATTAATAATGAACACGTTTTGAGATATTTTAGTAATAAGAATAATTGTGAATTTCAATAGAAAACAATAGAAATAAGTTTTCTATTGTAATAAAATAGAAATAATAAAATGTTAGAATTTTTTTTTTCTGTTTCCTAGCTAGAAAACTGTTACTTTTGTAACTATTTCTAACTAATAGAACAGTTAGAAAACAGCTATTGATACCATTTCAAAATGTTTTAAAATGACTAGACACATCTAGTCTACTATCTGGGGCAGTTGTAGCCAAAATGTGGAAATGTTCAACATAGGAAATGATTGCAAGAATGTTAGGGTTGTGTAGTTAAATTTGCTGTTAGTAATTACTTCAAATGAACTTATTGCACTACACCTCTGCCAAGGTGTCCATGCTTTGTTATGTTAAATTAGTTTGTATACATACATATGTACGGTAAACGTATAATCAGTAAATTGGTTTTCATAGAGTTAAGAATAAATCATATATTTTATGTCATTTGCTTGTACTGGTAGGGTTTTGTAATTGAAAGAAAAAAAACAGTGGCAGGTGAAATGTCTGAGTGGCCTGTGAAACATTTTTAATTTCCATCAATGAATCTATTTAATCAAATTTATTGTTTCATCCATACACTGGGAAAAAAGGGTTTTTCAATTTACTTGGTTTTATTGTGTACATCGGCCCCACACAATGAGAATAAGTAGAACTAACTTAATTTCCCTCTTTCGCTCAATTAGTGACTGCCTGTCAAATCAACATATTTTATTTACATAAGATTACGTAAAAATATTACGTTGAACATACAAAGGTTTTATGTGTTGCCATAATGTAAATATATTATGTAGTAGCAATATCTATTTTATGTTTCCATAGCTTATTTTTGGTTGTCAGTATTACTCAGTGTAATTATGTCCCAGAAAATTTAAATCCTACCTAATGTTTTCAAGTTATTAAAAAAGTGCAGTCATTATTTCCTTGCTAATGTAAAAAAATATATATATAAACTGATTTTTGACAAAAAGAAAAAAAGGCAAAGAATGCAGGTGCTGCTTCTTTCCTCTGCTATAACAAAGAGTTTAAACCAACGTATAACAGTTTTCTCATCGCAAGAGTTGGTGCTTTATAGGTGGACATAGAAAGTGCTAAATAAGCCCAAATTCCAGATTAGCATTGAGAGTCGTATCTGAGGAAAAAGCTGTCATTTAGTCAACCATGAACTCTGAGTTTGACAGCTGAGGCTTGGGCAAAACTGGCTCGTGTGGCACAGCAGCAGGTGCCAAACACAGCAGCAATAATTCAGCCCAATGGCTGAGAAAGCAAAGAAAGATGATGTTTCACTGACCGAATCAAAGCTCAGACCTCAACTTGAAATGCTGTGGCAAGATGTTAAGACAAATTTGCATCACTTAATTACTATAAATAAATAACTTTAGCAAAGCTTCAATAAGAAGAGGTAAAAATTTATTCACAACCATGTGAAAACTAACGTGGTTGAGAAGATGGTTATCTGTTTTCTGGAGCCCACAATCAACATGCACACACACACACACACACACACACACACACACATTCAGCTCATCTGTGTGCACAGAGGTGTGGGGGAACAATCATTTACAGCTCAGCCAGCAGGAAAGTTGGAGGCACACCCCCACCCTCCCCTGTGTGTGTGGTGGGGAAGGGGCTGATATGGAGGGAAAGGAGGGGCTAGTTGAGGTAAGCCACAAGTGCTGCTGGTAAAGCCACTGAGGCCTTTTGTAACCTTGCCAAGGCTGAGGTTGTATTGAGTCAGACAGTGAGATAACATATGTTTGACATCCTGGGTGGAGAACAGAGCAGAATGTGCAGAGGATGCAGACATGATGAGGGAATTAAAAGAAGCTTAGGATAGTCACTCCAAGTCATGAATAGAGTAGAACTCCCCATGCAAGTATCTGTCTTGATTAACTAATAACAGTTTAATATGCCATGTTGCTGTACATCTGAGCAACATGATGTACATTGTCTTAATTTAGACCAGGCTGCCTAAGTTAAGACAATGTGGTGAGTCTTAATTTAGCTTTTCCAAAACTGATAGCATTATCTTTAAGTAGAATACAACTTCCCAAAAAGTTCAACAAGACAAGGCTGTGTGTTTTTTGTTTGTTTGTTTGTTTGTTTTTGTTTTGTTTTAATTGTCTTGCTTTGGTGAAACACTCTGTAATCTATGTCTGTGAAAGTTGCTACAAAAATTACTGTAGATTAGTTTATCTGCAGGTCTTTAATTCAAACTATAAAAATGTTTTATTATTGCATTTACCTCTTCTACACAACTGCTCCATATTATTTTTATTTTATTTTTTTCTAGTATATGCATTGAAACTGCAAAGGAACAAACAGCTTGTACTTTAGAATGTGCATCACAGGTTTAATGACAGTCATTGAATTGAATGTTTTTTCTGCAACTTTTAAAGAAAGTTTTCAGTTCTACCCTATTGATGATGTAGGGCTTGGAAATGTGAAGCTGCTGGCATCATGAAACCAACAGTGACTGCAACACAACTCCCCGCTTCACACATACTCTCCAAAGTGCTAATTGTGACTAGCTTCCTTCCTTTCATTAAGGGATAACAACTGTGGATCAACAATCAATGTTCAGTTTCACAACAGTTTTCCACGCCTGGCACAGATGAACAGGAAGTTCATCCTTAAATGCATTTTTATGAAATAAGATTGTGGTCATTTAGTTCCAGAGAAAAAGAAGATATTTTAAAACATAAATAGTAGTACTTTTTTAAGAATAGTGACAAAACAAAAAAGGAAAAAATCCTTTATATTATTTTTTTATTTCAGTAGAAATACCAGCAAACCTTAAAATGCAAACTGTGTAAGATAAATCTAAAGTTAAGCAGTTAAAAGTCAAAGAAGTGACAAGAGGTTTGAATAAAACAAATAAGAACTACCATGCTGAATCATTTTAGAAAAAAATAAGAAAAATGATCAAGTTGACTGGTCAAAACAAGGTTGCAGAACAGAGAGAAATTGTTGATTTATGGTGTAGCTGCTTTGTTCTTAAGAGATCCAGCTCACTTGGATTCAAAGAAAGAACATGAGCATAAACGCAACACTAAGTGCTTTCAAAAAATTTGACAAACACCACCATATCTCCAGAGAAGCAGCGGACACACAGTGGCAAAATGGCTTATCCAAAACAGATCCCAGAACATCACAGGGCCTTTTGTTTACCACTTTTATGGACCAAACAGACCAAATAACGTTATGAAGAAGAGGCCCCTGCATTCAGAAACGATTAATAACTATTGAGCATGTTTGGTTTCCTGTTGCCCAGACGCTGATAGGGAAGGCAGGCAGACAACGAGGAGACACATTAAAGCCTCTCGGTAAGGTCAGTTTACTCCAGTCAATGACTTAAGTGGACAGCGATGGCCTTGTAATAGTCTGGTCTTTCTTTCACAGCCTCCTTAAGCAGAGCATGAAGGTACAGCAAACAGGATAAAAGAGTAATGCTGTAAACAGAATCACTGTGAGGTCTCAGATGATGTTTCAGAAAAGCAGGACTTGAGTGCAGCACTATACCAAGTCTTGGTGGCATGGAAGATGTCCGGTTTCTTCTCTTACACTGAAGGGCCACGGCAGTAAAACATGTTTTTAGAAAACAGGGCAGTTATGCCAAAAACCAAAAAGGAAAAGTAAGAAACAACAAATTTTTTAAATCTGGGTGTTACACCTACTATTCTAGTCTAAAATTCAATAACACCCATTAGTGGGTGACCATGGGGGCCCTTGCAAAGCCCTCTGGAATGAAGTCAACCTAAGACTCCTAAGTTGTGTTCAGGATCTGTGATTTGTGTGACTTTAGACAGTATCACACCAGTGTTTCATTTCTTTTCCTTTATTTTGATTATTTTCAAGGGAAACCCCATTATGATTGGTTAGCAAGATATTTAAGGAATCATTCAAAGAAATATTTCAACCTTTCAACATTTTTAATATTTGAGATTTTCTGAATAAAAATTATGAAGAAATTACAAAAATTTAAAAGATCAAATATAATGCATTGGATTAAACATAATCTAAAGCCCATATAGAACGGCAGCCCTCCAAAACTAAAATAATCTGAAACGTACTCATAAGCCATTTTGGAATCACTAAAGAAATAATTATGTTTTTCTGACAAAATAGTTTATTCTCACAGTCTTTAAGTACATTAGTCAATTACAAATGTAAGAGAAAACATTTTGCACAAAAAGAATTTATTTAGAGGACACAATTTGCTCATGAAATATTCAAACTATAAGCATCCTTACTTGTAACGAAGAACTTCTTGGTGAAGGTGCAGCTGTCAAAGGCTGCAATTTTCTCTTGAAGGCTCACCACAAGAATACTACCAAGAGAAGGAAAGATGATGCACTGAAAAATGTCAAGAGAGAAAACTGTATTTTTGAATGAGACTTACTGTTTGTTGCAGTGCAGCTCATAGATTGGTGTCTTGAACTGAATGGATTTAACCATTTCGCCTGTCCGTAAAGAATACAAGTCAGCACAACAATAAGGTGGGCTGGTCCTGAAAGCACAGAGACACATGATAAGCTTATACAGCAAATCTCATTTTAATATTTACCATTTAAAGTTTGTTGACAAACTTGGGCCATAAAATGATCTCGAGAAATATTAATTTCTAGTTATGCCATAATATTCATATGAATTAGAAATAGCACAATGGCAATTTGATTTGGTTCATTTGCTTCATTGGCTTATTATTCCAGTTTGCACAATTCAAGGTAACACATTTCTATCAAATGATTTTTACAACTCATATTATTAAAGTATAAGTTATCGTGGATGGTGATGCTGTGAGAAGGAAGGATGTCCGGTATACGTTATTCTTGTAACAAATCTGAAAAGGCTCCTGTCTGGTGCTTTGGATGCCATGACAAGGTAGCAGTTTAATATCCAGGCAGCAGAGACAATATTTCACAGTAGGATGTCCTGAATGACATCATCAGTTCCATCTCATTTGCTTTCATTTTATTTTTATTTTATTTTATGTTGTATCATTTCTCTACCTGTGACGTTGTGATTGTTCTGCAGAACGTTGGTCAGGTGAGGTTGTAAATATGCTATATAGACAAAACTTTGACTTGACTTTTGCTGCTCCGCTATAAATGTCTGTCTGGCCGTCTGATTCGGAAGCCAATCAGAGAGACGATGGGAATATGCAAAGCAAAAAATAAAAAAAATTAAAAATTGTGGTATATTTATTAACTGTCTGGACTGCAGTAGCTCCTATTTTGAAAAGCATTCTTTTGTCCATCAATGGGCTTGGTCAACCATGACGCAGGGACCTGTTCCCTTTTCAGAAGTTTCCCAGCGTTGTTGATTGAGCACTTTCTAAACAAGACTGAGTTTGCCTGGTACAAATTAGCCCAGAGGGACTGGATCTTCGGCTATTGTGAAATGATTACAAGTGGAAGGCATGGACTCCATCAAAGTTATAAATTTTACCCAATCACAAAGGTTTGCTGCGATGGTTATGCACTAGTTCGATATGAAGCTTAATGTAAACAGGCCTAGGCTCGGCGACAGAAGTGTCGAGCCAAACCAGTTAATTCAATATTTGGACGTATGACTGACATGGACTGAACGGCTTTGTTCGCTTCCTCCGCTCTCAATGCCAAATTACAACCCTATGCAATTCTAAAACAGTGCAGAAAATCAACACTATGGTTTACAATTTCTCCTCCTGTTTGCTGATTGGAGGAAATGTATCTTGAGAAATACCAGATAGAGAAGTAAATGGTGATGAGAATCAAGCAGAACTGTGTATTAAAACAATGGTCGGGCAACTTGTTACCTAAAGCATTTCAAAAACTGCCAGATGCCATTTTAACAAAGTATGTTCTTTAACATACTTTGTTAAAGGGGACACACAATGTCCCCTTTCTTTTACCAAATTCCAAAACATTATGATTGATTAATGTGTTTAATACATTTGATGATACTGAGCAGCATATTTGTCATGAGGTGTAAGTGTGTGGATGGACCGAAATACAGACAGGAGCTGGCAATATGAATTATGTTTTAATGAAAATTTAAAAAATAATAATAATTACACAGGGTAGTGACGGGCCAGACGACACAGAAACCTCGGCACATGCGGCGAGCAAACAAGGCAAAACCCTGTGACGGTGCGCGTATCACTATAAGGAAAACTACGTAACCAATACAGTTCCTGTGTCGTTTGGATGTGAACTCACCAAATTGTATTTATGAGGGAGAAACTGTGTCGACACATTTGTGGGTTTTGTTGGATGTAGATGCTTTGTGTTCTTTGCGTTGCGTTTGTTTTTGTCTCGCACTCCAATACCAGAATGAATCAACCAATGAAGAGGAAATTTTCTCCCGTGTGGGATCCTTTTAATCTTATCATGGGGAAAAAGATAAATGATTATTCCGTTTTCATTTCCACTTGTGGTCACTTTTCTTTCGGCTTATTCCAATTGCTTTCTACAGGATATTTGAATTAGTTTACAGGGATCAACTTTTATTTATATTGTAGGTGAAACATTGGATTTTCTCCCAGTTGTCCTACTGCAACTGGAGCACTTCCACAATGCTGAGGCATCATCGTGCCCAGCATGAGGGGGATGAACCGATTAACACTCCGTGATAAACCCTGGTGTTTCCAGAAAGCAGGAGATTGAACTGGACCTTCAACTCAACCATCTGCTCCCAGTTCAAGTTTGTCATGATTGTTAATTGTGCTGATTTGTATTTTAAGGTTCTTGCAAATCACTCCATGTAATTACAATGAATTAGTAACACAGATGCATTTTATTTTTTTCTCAGATGACAACCTGTGGCAGCAGCTAAACATGGAATTCGAAGAGAATAAGGCCAATTCAAATGTCACCATGATGCAGTTATCGAGGTACAAATATGCATCTCTGAGGTGAACACACCAAGATCACAGGATCTACTACAATACTGAGAAATGCAAAGATTACATATACAACCATATAGAAACTTGCAATTACATTTCTATGTATGCCGTCATCAGCAGTGCCCTGTTAAAGGGTGTTCTTAAAAGCAGGAGAAATGGTTTGTAAACTGAGCAATCGTCTCGGTTCAAAGCTGTTACAGCAGCTGATTTTTCTAAATAAAAATATGTGACTGAACCTTGTTCAGTCTGTTTCCAGTCTTTATTGAATTTGCCTGCAATGACTTTTGCAACAGCAACACAGTGTCAACATAGTTTGGGAAATGTGCCACACACCCAATGAGGCCTCATTTGCCCATCACTAACACAGGGAGCACAGGGAGCCAGAGCAGAACAAAAACCCCAAATCCAAGGAAAAAACAGCAGGGAAACAGGGGAGACATGGTAAAATAACAGGATATAACAGGATAAAACAAGATTAGCCAGGAGGAACTGAGGATGAGTTGTATACATACATGGGGAGGTTGATTATTGAACAAGGAACAGATGGATGATTAGAAACGGATTGCAGGTGTGAGGGGAGAGAGAAAGTGGCACAGAGGGCGAGGGAGAGTACACAGGTGAGTAGTAAATAAATCTAACACTAAACAATGACTGGACCTAAGAAACATAATTCAATTTGAGCAACAAATAAGAACTAGAGTCAAGAAATAAACTAGAATCACTAAGAAGGACTGAAACAGAACAAGATTTAATAAAAGAAAGAGACTAATAAACAAAGAAAAATAGACAACCCTCAAAACAAACCAGGATCATAACAATTTGAGCTTTCTCTATATTTATAAAAATAAGCTTCACATAGAATAGTACTTCTTCATAGATCAGAATGTTTTGGATAAATGTACACTAGGGTTGTGCACTCACAGACAGAATGAAGCTTACATTTGAAGGATAAAATATGCTCAATACAGTATTTGTTTCCACCACATCCCGCTGCTCTAATCCTTAGGAGAGTTTTCAAAGTGAGAGTGAGACATGAGGCCCAAAAGGAAAGGAAATGCTTTGACATAAAACACATTTAGGAAAAGTCTTTCAATCATCACGGCTAAGAAATGAGTTGCATGAGCAAGCTTCTCCAACAGCAGGCAGTGGCTGCTGGCAAAGAACAAATGTGGACATAAATCTTAATCAAGAAAGACCCCACCACCACAGTTACCCCAGATCCCCGGTGCCCCTTCCCTTCCTTTGTGAGAAAAGCTTCCACTGGTATTCTGTCCTCTGTCACCCTTGGTGAGGCCTGTGGTGCCGCGCTGGCTGAGAACAACCGAATGAAGAAAAAAGATGCTTTTTTTTAAGCCTTGAATCAGAGTGCTTTCTTTCAACAATCCATTTATTCTGCTTATACATACCGAGTGGACTCTTTAATAGTCTCAGCAGGGACACTTCTTGGACATTTGGAAGCCAATGATCAAATCTTAAAAATAACAAAAAAGGTCAAAGCACACTAAAGTGTTCCAGCAATCACTGAGATTGGACATTCTGCATCTTTTATGGGGAATTTATAATCAAAATGTGTGCACTACATCAGAAAAACAGCTGCTGTGTTGTAACTGTGAGTCATAGAAGTAAAACCTGGCTGCTTAGATGAGTTGACCAAAGAAGATAGGAGACACATTTAGGAAATACACATTAGTTTTATGTTTTTTTAAGATTTCTTTTTGGCACTAGTGGCTTTTATGTGACAGTAATCTGACAGGAAGGAGGCAGAGAGAGGAGTGGTCCAAGGACAGGATTCAAATGTGGGATGTTCACATCGAGAGGCGCTGACTTTAACCATGCTGGTTTTGTTTAAAGCAAAATTTGCTGCTCAGCACACGAGTCTGACTCTCCTCACTCATCTTTCACTCGCGTTTGTGACTCTGGATTGTTGAACGTATGCTTTGAACTAAATAACCCTCCACTGCTGCATTGTGTTATATTAACACATTAAAATTGTAGATTAAACACATGCGTTAACATGTGAACAGCCCTAATCTACATAGATCCTCATGTCATGACAAAAAATGACACAAAATCCAATTTTTTGCCAAAATTTGGGCTTTTAAATGCTGTAGTCTTAAACTGGTGATCAGTTGAGAACAGCCTATTTCAATGTAACAGTTGTTTGCAATAAATGCTTCATCAGTCTCTTTTGGGTCTGACTCCCATTTGTTCTTTTTGCATTCTAAAGCTGTATTTAGAACCTTCTTCAGATCTAGCAGTGCCAAATGTGAATTCTTGCCATTTTTAAACCGGTGCTGCATAGAGGTTTTAGGATCTGACGCCAGGTGTCAGATCCTAAAACCTTTGAGTGTCTGCTGGAGTCATTGCAATGACAACATAAAACTGTGATTCTTTCAAATTTAGAGATGATATCAAAACACTCAATGTCACTACAAGTAAACACTCCTTATCACAGTCCAATTAAGTGTTAAGAAGAATTAGAAGAGACAAATGTCTCCACTGGCAAAGCTAATATGTTTATATCAAGATTGATGAAAAGCTGTTTTCTATTGTCGTGTGTGCAAAGGCAATGTTGTACTCATGTGTTTTTAAAGCTGCTGGTTGAACAGCAATGAAGAATTTGGATCTATAAAAAAGAAATCTAAACAAAGAAATCCAATACTGTTCCCAAACTTCAGCATTACAATGCATTCATCACTGTGAGGTTGTTATACTGGAAAAAAACAATAAATTCTTTGCTTCGTTCTGCAGGAATATTTTGTCAACAAGAAAAAAACAAGATGCCACTGAAAGATGACTCAAGCAATCCCTGAATCAATTCTTCCTTTTTAATGGTTGACATCTTCGTCAACATTTCAAAGGTCCTCACTTACAGTTATCCCTACCAGTCAAGACTAAAAGCATTAAGATTAATACTGAATTTCTTCCCAACAATAATTTACTTTCAGGTGGCTGCAACATCGATTTCAGCATTATCAGAGTCCGATCTATCCAATTCAATGCTATATGCTGAAAAATGGTCCTTTTGGGTTGATTCAAAGGGACAGTGATAACCCACTGTTATAGAATCAAAATGGCACAGAGTTCAATTGTTTTGTTTTAGCAGTATTTTAACAAATGGCTCAGTTCTAATGGAGGCAGTGCGGGGTCAGATATAATAAGATTTCCTGATGCTGGGACATTGGGGCGTTGGTTGAAAGCAAGGCTAAATCACAATTATCATTATGGATCATGGCGGGATGTCAGTCCTTGCACATGTTAAGGTGACGCCGAGCACCATTGCCCAGCTCAGTAACAGGCCTATTATGGTGGCCCTATTAGATCAATGTGTCAATTACTATTACTCAAACTGGCTCTTGGGTTTGAAAGCATTCAAAATGCAGTGCATGGCAGAGAGAAAGCTAGACCCATTTACTACATTTGACAGCAAATAAAAACACTTCAGGAACTGAAGATCAAACTGCAGGCCTCCAAGACACAGAATACATAAAAACATTTTCAAGTAGCAAAGAAAGAACCCTATTTATTTAAGAAGCTGCCTTTCGTATCAATACTTCTGGTGAATATCTGAAAAGGGAGATTATTGCCAATGACTTTGATTCAAAAGTGCTACTTCCATTTACTTTCTTTCAGTTTCAATTGCATCACTATTTAGATTTAGGCATTAAGCTGGTACATAAAGGAAAACAGAGAAAGAGTTAGACTGCTATACCATAAATTACAAGTGAAAGACAGTAGGTGAAGTTGTCAAATGTGAGGACAAAGTTGCTCAGTAAAGAATATGTGGCTAAGTTGCCTGGATGTAAAAAATCCCTTTATTTGAACTAAGACCCAAACATATTTGATCTCTACTTAATAAAAAACAAAGACAAATGTAAGAGAATGGTGGAAAACATTCTGTTGAAGTCTCACAAATGTCTCAGGGTTTCCATCTAATTTTTCAAATTACAGTGGGCCCCTGCCGATTTGCAGATTTTTTTGTGGAATGCAACTCCAAGTAATACCTGGAAAATCTGCCTATTTGCCGATTTTTCCACAGATCATATCAAAAATATTCAAAAGATAATGCAGTTTAGGAATATCAAGCTGCATAATGGCATAATGCTGCTTTTCACGCTAGTGGCCAGCATTTGCAAAGCAGCCAATCCATGAGCGCCATTCACTTTTCTTGCCACCGACTAGCTGTACCCCCATGAGAAGAGGTAAGGAAGACGGCTACATGTTTCCACAGTGCATATTAATGCATACTAAGCTATATTTGGTGTTTGACCTATTTAAAATTGGCAGCTTTGAGCATTTTTAGAGGGGTTATTCAGAGATTTCAAATTCGTAGGAGGTTGTGCTCTCTAATCCCCGGGAATTCCGAGAGTCCACTGAATTAATTATATAATTCAGTTTCATTATCAAACATGTCATGTAATATTGGCAGTGCAAGTAATATATTTCTTACAAGTAACATACTGTATTTTCCGCACTATAAGGCGCACCGGATTATAAGGCGCACCTTCAATAAATGGCCTATTTTAAAACTTTTTTCATATATAAGGCGCACCGGATTATAAGGCGCACCTTCAATAAATGGCCTATTTTAAAACTTTTTTCATATATAAGGCGCACCGCATTATAAGGTGCCTAGAATAGACGCTACAGTAGAGGCTGTAGTTACATTATTCATCCATTAGATGGAGCTGCGCTAAAGGGAATGTCAACAAAACAGTCAGATAGGTCAGTCAAACTTTATTAATAGAT
>CAEFZX010002138.1:0-43486 GCA_903066825.1 Alfaro cultratus | reverse complement strand
TATATATATATTTTCCCTTTAGTGTCGGTGTGCTTCCAGCTGACCAAGCACTGTATCATCTTGTCACATACATCAATTTGGAAACTTGTCATAGAGGCTGTACTGTTGATAATTAGTAGCAAAGCACTGCATCTCTTTATTTTATACTTTACATTTAAGAATTAGCATGTTGTCAAATGACAGCTAAAACCAATGTTAGTCATTGTCGGCGAACAGTTCAGAGTTCGGATTTTTAAGGGTTGCAACCTACATGTTTCTGGGATAATACCAACAAACACAGGAAAGGTGGGTGATTGGGAAATATTGTTAAAGTCTGGATATTTGAATAAACCTATTACAAATCAATTACTTAAGAAAATACAATATAAGGTTTTATTATTTTTAGACTGGTCCAGCAGTACATCAGTAGGATTTTATTCACATTTTGGACAAGACTGAGATGAGTGAGTGCAGGTAGATTGAGACAGAAGAGCAATATAACCACTTTAGTTCTCGCTTAGTTCTTGTTTGATGGTTACATTTGAAACTGTAAATGTTTAAAACACTATAATATGGCTTAGGTCCCTGAACTGAAATATTGTGTTAGACCTGTATGATCACCTTTAGGTTTCAAAGGGAGATCTTATAACAGTTTACTTCTATTGAAAACCTCGTTGCTCCTTGTTGGCCAACTCATTTCGGCAATCCGCTGTAAAATGTTTATATAAGTGATAAATTAATTGTCCATTTACTGATAGTTCAGCAGAAAAGACATTGAAAACCCTACATGTATTCATTTGCTCACCAATATCTGAGCATGGAGGAAGTTTCAAAGAAAACGAAGGTGTGCGGCTGAAGGACCAATTTTATGAGAACGTAAAAAAAAATGTAACCTCCTCTTGTCATGAATGAGCAGACTGTGAGCACAAATGAAAAGAAGAAGTTTCAGGAAGTGAAACTGTCAAATAAAGTCCCGGTGAGGTGAAAAATTAGTAAAGAGCCGTCTTTTCAAGATATTTTTAGTGAGGAACAATAGAGCGGCTTTTTTTACCTCCTAAAATAAACAATTCTTGATTATTAAGGCTTAACCATTCAGCTTGTGGGAGTCTATACTAAGAGTCAGACCTGTTCTGTCTCTCCATGCTTGCTACTCTCAGGTGTTCCCAGCGGCAGTTCAGGAGGTTCATCTGCTCCCTGACCTCAGAGTCCTCGTCCTCACTGAGGTTCCCCTCCGCCAGCAGGGCGGCGCCGGCCCGCAGGACGCGGCCGACGCTGCCCTGATGGGCGGTCAGCTCCGCCATGTAGCCCTGGTGAAGAGAGAGTGGGCGATATATCACACGTACTTCCAATCGATTGAAAAAGCTCAATTAAGGGTTTGGCTCCTCTCTTGCTCCGCCTACCTCATGCGTGTGGAACTGCTCCTTCACCTCCTCCACATGGGTGGAGATGGGCGGCTGGCCGTGGAGGCCGTCCTCTGCTGACAGCAGCCACGTCAAAACCTGTAGGAAGCAGAGCTCAACAAGTTACTTAAGGAATGAGAGGAACGTTTGTGTTTCTGTTACACTCAGCAGTTTCCTGTTGCTTTAAAATTACAACTCTTATTTACAACACGGCAAAGATATTCCCACACCGTGAAGTTGGTCACATTTTGTCACATTGCAACCACAAACTCAATTTTGCTAGTTTTTTTAAATTTATTTATTTTTTTACCTCCTCCAGTGAAGCCTGGTAGCTTTCCAGGCTGGTGGATCCAGGAGGCAGAGGACTGAGGCCCCGCTGAAGCTCCTCCTGGCTGCGGGTCAGGAACTGATGAACGGAGGAAAACACGCGACAGGAGACAAAGGGAAAGGAGGAGATGGGGCGAGAAAACAGACATTAGGTGAATGTGGAGGAGGCGGGGCGACATTAGAGGGACAAAATGCAGGGAACATGACCAGAACGTAGCAGAGAACAAACGGAGAGAAGGAAAGGTGGCAAGTTCAGCTTCAACAACTGTTCCTCTCTCACACTCCCAATCCCAAGCCTTGTCTGTAGAGTTTGTGCTCTACGTACTGTTGATTTAATGCAATAAATTACAATACATTTTCACTAGATGTAAGTTATAATCCTAAATAAATGAAAACTTGAAGAGTTTCACGTTTCAATTCAATTTCTGAAGTTATTTAACTTTTTGATGATGTTCTGATTAATTCAGATGCAAATATCTATGACTATATAAACTATCATGTTGTTGATAACAAGGCAACTATTGTCAAATGCTCTAAAAAAAAAACCAAACTATTTATACACAAACAAATTTTACTAAAAGTTCAAAAACGATTAGGTTTTTTCTTTTTTTTATCTGGGACTATTTTGCATTTCTTAGCACCTGGATGAAATGTGTTACTGCAGCAACAAGGGGGAGCTCATCAGGAAGTTGTTTACAAGCGACAGGAGATAAAAGTTGGGGCTGGAACTCTGCTACCGACTCCCAAGATGAGACGACAGATAATATTTGAGCTATTAGAGGGAGACGAGGAAAAATTTTGCAGTATTCTGGGGAAACTAAGAATTCCCATGTTTGGTTTTGGAACATAAAGATCAGCAGAGCAGCAGAAAATCTCCACCACACCAAATTAAATTCACATATTTTCAGATATAAATGCACTTTCAACTATATTACTAAAAAAAAAAAAAGAATTAGTAATTGAACTTAAACAGGGAAACCACTACATAATTACTTATTGTGATGGAAAAATTACAATAAGGTCACATCTGCTAGTCATGTTATATGAAATGCTTGTGAACTCTCACCAAAAGAACTATTTGGGTTACATGTAGAAGGTTGGAAGTTGTTTTCTACAGCTGCATCAGAACCAGACTGTCTCACCCCTTGTTTTTAATTCTTTATTCTTGGTATAAAACTCATGTGTAGTCTCTGCCTGCTTCATTACTGATTGTCATACGAGCTCTCTATATTGTGCACAATATATGAATAAACCTGATTGAGTGATTTTACCTGAACAGTGCTTGGAAATAGTTTTTTTCCACGACATTATGTAAAAATGAAAACCCAAGATCCAGTTTATTAGAAAGTGGCTGACAATCACTGCCCACTTTGACGGTTGTCTTGCCAACAGTCATTGACATCCTCCAGTAGGAGGGAGAGTAACAGATGGTCGCTGCTGAAGAAGTGGAAGTGGAAAGGAAAACAGTTTGGTCAAATTTGGACTTAATTTGGAAATAAAGATCCAGACGTCTGGAGGAAGAGTGGAGAGGCACAGAAAGGAAGCTACTTCAGGTTCAGGGTGTTCCCTCGACTTTCCAAAATCAATGATGGCGTTTAGCACCATGGCGTCCCTGCTGGTGTTGGAACAATCTACTGATCAGGAAATCACGCAGAAGGAGCCCCAACCGAGTGCCGAGTTCAGGACATGAACATCATGTCCATGTGCTCAGGGACAAATACATTTTGGGTTTTCATTAGCTTCAGATCAAAAACATCAAAATGAACAACAAAAAATTACTGAAAGAAATCACTCTCTAAGCAATCTTTTTTGCATCCCAACACAATCGAAACTGCTTTTATTTTAGGGAAGAGGAATCAGGAAAACTTGCAGAAAACTGCAAAACACTGAGTTGGTTGAAATGTGGACTAAAACGCCGCCTGTTTAGAGTTGCTTTTGAACCAAAATAAATGAAAAGTTGACTGACAGTTGATGTGTGTTGATGATTTTGATGATGGGACTCATCAAAACGTGATTTTTGCCACAGGTTTTCTCACTTGTCAACTGTATTTTTTTTGTATTTTTGTGTTTTTATGATGTAAAACACTTGTTGCTGAAACACATTATACAAATAAACTTGACAGATTGATTATCGTAATAAATTTCTGAGAAAAATGTTTGACGATAAATTCCAACTAATGCTTGAAAAATGTCCAAACTGTCCGTACTGTCAGGATTATAAGTTTTAGTTTTTTCTCCACTGTTTGTTCAATGGGAGCGTCACATGTCGATAAATTTAAATATGATTTAATGCAGAAAGTGTGAGCATCAACAATAACTAATTGAAGAATTTTGAATTAATATGAGTTACAAGATTTTTAAATTAAACGTAATTGAATTACAATCATATAATGAACATTTGAATCATGATTTCAATAAGCTACAAGTTTCCAAATATATTCCCAGACTAGTTTATATAGACATTTGTCAATGACAGCAAAAAACCCCAAAAAACAAACAAACAAAGAAACAGATGTTCAGCCAAAACACAGACAGACAAATGTTAGCGTTGAAGCGTTAGCACTGCGAGACACGGACCTGCTCAGTAAAACGTCTCCTCTTTTGCTCTGGCGACTTGACATATGCAGCCTGGGTGTAGGCATAGCTTTTATAGCGAGGCTGAGGGGAGGGGCTCCGCACGCGCCCCTGAGCCACACTCACTGTGATCTGAGAGGCAAAGACAGAGAAGAAGAAGAACAAGAAGAAGAAGAAGAAGGAGGAGGAGAAGACAGAGATAGACAGAGAGGTTGGAAGAGTTGGCAAAGAGGCAAGATAAAGAAAGGACAGATAGAGACAGAAGAATGTAAAACAGTGTGCAAACAATCCCAACAGCCACAATACACAGAGTGAGAAGCAGAAAATAAACAGGATGGAGAAGCAGGAAGCAGGAAGTGAAAGCCTGAAAGTGGCTTAAAAAAAAAAAGATGCAGGAGAAAGTGAAGCGAAAAGTTTCCATCCAAATGTCAAACTAATCTTTTAGGACGTTCAGAAACCAACAATTTGAGTTAAGTAAAACTGGTAAGTTGTGCCTGAATTATTTGAACCAGTTTGGTTTGATGTGAGATTTGCTGATTTTTTCTGAAAATGCTAGTGAATTAAATCCAATGATTAGCTTTTCCTGTGATTTAATAGGTTGAAATAAAAAAATAATAAACTGGTTGTTAATTTAAGATTAAGATGGGAATAAACATGTCCGTAAAATAAAAGATTGATTCTAGCTAAAAATCTACCATTTGTAGGAAAAACAAAGAGCTTACCAGTCTCTGATTTCAGATAAATATAATAATTAAAGATGGAAAATTATTTACATTTATTAAAAAAAAAACATTTCTTTAACAGTGCGGCACATTAGGTCTTTCACATTTTTGAGAAAGTCTTTGGATGGAAACCCAGCTTTAGATGCAGACAATACAGACAGGTACAGAGACACAGTGTTATATCATGGGAGCAGTGGCACAGTCAAAGCAAGTGAAGCTCTTCTTCAGAACCAGTTTTACTCCCTAAATCGGAGGCCATTCAGTGACTCTTACGTTTCACCCTCAGTCACTTGGGCATTTTTTTAAACCAAAAAAAGAAAAAAAAGAAAAGTGTGTTTAATACACGACATGGAGTGTGGTCAGGGTTTAGCTCATTCAGAACTGTTCCCAAAGTCTAAATGCATTTATGCTTACGGATTTGCTCAGTGGGTTTTTGCTGAGAAATGACCATGAGGCCGTGTTCAAAGTGCCACCTCAGTTGGTTGCTGGAGATTTGCCTGCTTTCTACGTGCTGATTCGACACTTTCAGGCGTCGGAAAAGCGTAAAAGTTGCTGAACCTTCGCTCGGACAAATAACGAGAAAAGGCCCCGCCCTGCCCTAAAGGAACTTCAGAAGTCAGATGAATAAAAACAAAAATGTAGTTTGCTTAAAAATACACAAATGAAGGACAAATTGCATGGAAAATTTTGGCCTTTGGCTCACACCATATATCTACTTGTTCCAGTAAAAACATCTCTCTGTCAAACCGTGTTTTATAAATGCAATAATGGAACAAATTATGTAACAGACTGTTGTTGGCAACTAAGTGCATAAAATTAGAGGCAATTTTATACTTGAATAAATTATATGTCAGTGTTTACTTGCTTAGTAAATACATCTTGACAGCAATCAGGCTTTCAGAAAGTCTGAAGAACAACAACATAAAAAAAAATAAAAATTATAAAAAAGAAAAAACTATAAGTTCAATCAGTGAAAAACTTCTGCCCAGAACTAAGAGGGCATGTTTGGTTCAGACCTTCACATCTCTGCTGGAGTCAAACTGTGCAGATGTCAGCTCTTATCTGGACTGAACAAAAACAGAATCTTGCAAAAACTTTTTCTTTTTTTTTTGCTTCCCCCACCACTGATAACCATAAACCTCCGTGTTCTTTATTGGGGTTTTGTGAAATTAGACCAGCACCAGGTAGAGAAGTCTCTCTCTCTGTATCTCTTTGTTTTTATTTTATTTTTAAACAAATGAACTATAAGCTGTCGAGGATACATTAGCAAATGGAGAAGCACCTTTCTAACATGAATCTGCTTTCATTTTAACCAGTCTCTCCTGTTTCAGTCTCAGCTCTTCTGTAACGGGTTTCATTTTTTTGAAACCTTCCATCTCACACTATAAAACATGAATTTGTCACTTTCCAGCTGTTTTCCAATCTTTTAATAAGACATAATTATCAAGTGGTATTTTCAAATTTTCTGTCATCTTTAGACATTTTTTAAACTCAAAAGCGCAACGGGCCGCTGGACGAATGAATGCCCTCGCACTCAACCACCGCTTAGGAAGTTCTCTGAGGGAGACCTTGGTTTCCTCACCTGTTCCTTCCAGGATTGTCACTCGGCCCAATGAGGAAGCAGCTAGAGAGCAAATAACCCCCGGATCAAATGTTCCCCTGAAAATAACATCAAGCTTTCGTTTTCCTCTCTACCTGCCCCGGGCGTCAGATGGATGGATCGGAGTGTGTGGGTGTGTGTGTGGGGGGATTCGGTGCATTTCACCAGATTTAGGTAATCATCTCAAAGTTTCAATCGAGTTATTTTTCATATATTCCTTCATGAAAAGTTAAGGTCCTTCACCCCGATGAGCCCCAGGTGGTGTTAGTATAATATTAATGTGAGGAAGTGGTAGAAGTGCTGTTGTTGGTGACAGATGATGGAGGAGGGAGATAATAGCTCCTGTCAGGACCTTTTTTCACCGTCTGTATCTCTTATTTTATTGTCGTCTTGCTTGTTTCCTGTAGATTTAATTTTTTTTTTGGTCTGCTTCAGCTCACTTTTCATAATCCTCATCATCCAGCTTCCCTTTGAAATCTAAACGTTTCAGTTTCACATCTATCCCTGTCCTGTTACTGACTCCAAATTTATTCTTCCTGCTCTCAAATAGTGAGTCCGATGTGGCTGCTGCAGTGAGAGGATATTATCAGCACAGTTATTTCAGTAATTTCACCCCAATCTGCTGTGATTGGCCGCTGACCTCTGCCTAACTGAGCTTGAAAGGTGAGAGCAGATGTCACTTGTGGGAGCAGATTTTTTCTTCTCTCTGTTTTACAGCATTTTAATCTCTGGTTGTGTGTCAAATCGCACGTCGGTTTTCATTTCCGAGGCCATGCGTTTGCAGGCTGAACGAAAGCCAGTTGAAGCCCGTTCCTTCAGCACGCCGCCTGTTCCTCGGAGCGAGCTGGAGGAAATTACGGCAAGCAGGGAGAACATCTGGTAACCTCCCCACCACAGAGACTGCTACCTGAAATCGTGGCTGCGAAACGGATGACTGAACCAACATACAGATGGTTGGCAATTAAGGTCGACACAAAATTAAAGCGCTGCTGTAAAAGCGCGGCAAGGTACAGGGTCTGTGCATGTTTTGTCACGTTACAACCCCAAATGTAATGCGATCTTACTGAGATTTGCATTCGTACGTGAGCTTGAGTGTGGTGTAATTTATTTGTGAGCTAAATAAGAGCAGGGATATTAAGCTAATGAGCCCCTACAGTCAGAAAGATGAATTGCGCAAAAACACTGATCTCTACTTGAGACAGAAACTGCTTGGGAGAAGAAGTGCAGAGTGGAAAACTAACAAGCTCTCAACTGGCGCTCAGATATGAGATTTCCTCTGTTTCTAAATTATGATTTTACTGTTCTGATGAAAAGATTTAAAATGAAAACGTTGCCATAGATTCATTCTATTTAATACTATATTTAGTTGGATCGCCTTTAGCTTCAATTACAGCATCCATTTCCAGAGGCGTTACTTTGATGAGCTTCTGGAAAGTCGGATATTTTTCCATCTGGTGTTGAAATAATTTGACAGTTTTTACGAAGACAATAGATTGAGTTGATAAAAGAAGAATTGATGATAATATTAAAAAAAAACATTGCTTGAGCAATGACTGAAAAGATTCAGAAGTTTATTAGAGATACACAAAACCCAGCTTTTATTTTGATATTCCACTTTCAAAATAGGCAAGGTAAATATTGCTTCTAAGCTAAATATTTAATTGGACCTACATATTTAGCTATCAAGCCAAATATTTAACTAGCAACCTAAATATTTAGATAAAAACCTTTATATTTAGTTTAGTGAGAAAGCCAAATATTTAGCTATCCTGTCTTCTCCAGAAATCGGAAATCGTGGCTTTTACTAATAAAGAATCTGCTTAAAAAGGCTTGAGGATGACTCCTTTAAATCAACGCATCATGTTTGCATTATAATGGCCTAGTCAAATTCAACTGTAAATTTGAGTCAACACTTTATAATTGGGGCTGCATGATGGAACAATGATTAGAAATAAGATGGATTCAAGCTCTGGGGTCTTTCTGCATGAGGCTGGATGTTCTCCCTGTGTATTCAAGGGTTAACTCCTGGTACTCCAGCTTCCTCCCACTGTCCAGAAACATGACAGAAGAAATGCCTTGAGGTATGAGTGTGATTTGGAAGACGAAATGTGTGTCAGCCCTGAGTGCACACAGCAAAACTAACTCACTTCCATGAAATTTCCACTCTAACATTTTAGTTTAAAGCTAGAAGAAGTGAAAGGTCCCTATAAGCTGTCAGAAAACACTCCTGCATACGATCCTGTCGACAGAAGAATTCGCAACTGTGACAACCAGAAGGATCAAGGTGGTTTTGGGTTTTTTTTAAATAAGATTTTGCAGTTTTTGCACATTGAATGTTTCTTTGGTCTAACTTTTTTATTTCTATTCAACTGTCCTGTGGAAAGACGTGAGTTCCTGTAGCAACTAGCACTTCTTCATAGAGTTGTCTTTGAATCATCTTCACATCAAGCAAAGTCCAGCCAGTTAACAAGACCGACAGAAAACTGTTTAGTGATCTTTAATCTGAGTTTAGTAATGTTCTGAACTACTGTAATTACATTTTTTAAATGAATGTAGATTAATGTAGTGCTACCAAATTAATGATATTAATTTTATCATAAGGAACTATTTGACTTCAAGTTTTAGTTTAAAAGAAGCAAGAATGAAACACATCTTGACAACACATTATGATTTAAACCATGTTACAATCAGTCCAGCTGTATAACTCCAATCACAGTTGTTAAATTTGTTTCTAATTTTGTGTTGTGTCATACAATAAATCTTTACATCACCGTAGAGGGAACTTTGACCATCAACTTGTTGTCAAATGTTTTTTTAAAAAAAAAAAATTTTCTGAAACGCTGTTTTACACCAAATGTAACAGGATAACAAGTTCTACCTTTGTCTCGTCCGTCCACAGAATATTTTCAGGAAGTTTTGTCCCACAGATGCAATCAGACACAAAACACTGAGTGTGTGTAAATGCGGGTTTTCAACCTGCTGAGAGAAGCGCTGCTGGGTCTGGATCTGATAGTGTTCCTCTGTTGTCAGGCGGGAGACGCCGGCTGTGGTCGCCGACGGCAGCGACTCCACTTCCTGGATGGCCTCCATGGAAACGCTTTGGGGGAGAACCCGGAAGAGCGACGTCACGTACATGATGATGCTCTTCTTGTCGGGGTGCGAGACAGCCACATCTACGGAGCACAGAGCGCAAAAAAAGTAAGAAAAAATAAATAAAAATCACTCTTAATGTGACAAATCCAAAGTTTTCTCCTCTTCCTCTCCCCCACATATTGCTGAGAGCTAGCTAGAAGCTGGCGGAGAGAAAGAAATCAACCCTTTCTGTTACAATGCTATTAGGCTGTTAATATAATTAAACAACAGTACCTTGATTTTTAACCAGGACATTAAATTACTATCCTCCACTGATATGGAACAAACTTCCAGAAAACTGCAAAACTGCTGAAACACTGAGTTTCCACCTGTTTAGGAGCCTTAATTTTATATATATTTGATGATGATTATTCTTGAGGATTTTGATGATGGAAGGTAATGTTTGTTGCCATTTCATAACTGTTTTTACAGCATGAAACACTTCGCTGCCGAAATGCGCAATGCAAATAAACTCAACTCCACTAAAGCGATTCCATGGAGTATTTGGTTTAGTCTAAATAAAAAGACCGACTGAAACAAAATCGTTTGTTCGTGTCATAATGAGCAAAAACGCCTTGAAGAAAGCAAACAACTGTGAAGATGGAGCTTAAAAACAATCCAAGCATATGCCCACTACTGAGCGATCTTACAGGCTGCATAACTCAGACCGTCCTTCAGTCGCTTCAGTCACTTCCCCTCCCCATTTTTCTCATGATTCACTGCAGGCCATTGTTTAGACTGCTTATTATCTTCCACAGCATTGAGTATGTGTCAGTCAGCCAGCTTGTACTGAGACCTGCAGCCGAATTAAGTCTGAGGAGGTATTTTTTATATATATATATATATTATTTTTTTTTAAGCAGAAGGCTCCAGGTATAAAGGAGCGCTTTCTCAAGAAAGGTGGCAAAGAGCCTGTGGACATGCAAGTCAACCAGGGGTGTAAGTGAAAGAGACAGATCACGATGTATCTGAGGCAGAGCAGCCAAATGAACACATAATGAGATGGAGATGCCAAAGAAAACAAGACGAATGAAAACAGTGGGATGGAAGAGAAAGAGGAAATGGTTAGTGTTATTCTCCTTATTCCTGCCAGACAGTTTTGATTAACAGAGCAAATTGAACTGGGGGACTCTGGCAAAGATAGATGTCACTGATGTCCTGGTGTGTGTTTTTGTTTTTTTTTTTCTTTTCACCTCAGTGTTGTATCCACTTCAAAACAGGCCCCGCGTTTGGTAAAACCTCTTCTAATCTTCCCTACCTTTACCGGTGATGGGAGTGGATGTGTTTCCTGGTTACCTTCGGGGTCCAGGAGTCTCTCGATGCCCAAGTGCTGCTCGGCCTTACTGAAGGCGTGCTCCAGCCTGTCGATCGCCGACGTCTTCTTCTCCACCGCGCTCCAATCGAACAGCTCCGGCCTGGCAAGACGGCAGAGGGAACGTTTGGGATCGCATGTCGAGCTCTGGGATTTATATTTTTTTAGTTTATCTAATTATCACCCCTTATAAGTGTAGAAAAAAACCTTAAAATAAACAGCTTGAAAAATCCTACCTTCAATTTCAACGTTACCTTCAGTTGTTATAAAAATGCTGCGTATGTCAAATGTGACTTAAAAGAAATTTGACTTCGTATTTTAACACCTTGAAATTGGGACTCTGTCTCTTTAAGAAACTCCTGCTCTTTCCGTAACTCCGCCTACAGGAAGTCATCACAACATGGCTCCTCTATTAACCCTTTACCAGCATTGCATTGAGAAGTAGCTCCTATAATGAGCTCAGCAGATGAATGGTTGCCATGGGAGACTAAAGGATTTCTCAAACATGCATGAAAGAATCAAGGCAACACTACAGGTGTGTTTTTGCTGAGGGAATAACGTTATAACATGATGCATAGCTAAAGAAAAAAATAAATTTCACGTAATACTCTGCCTTCAAGACGTTTGGTTAATGAAACAAGAGAAGCTTAATTGTAAGTAAGGATCATTTCTAATCTTAGTTTTTAATTACAAGGACATCTGAGATATTCTAGAGACAAAGAGGCATTCTCAACATTGTTTATTAAAACTCAGCATTTACTTGTCCTTTTTTATTTCTTTTCCATCCTTATACAATGTTTGTGCTCCAACATCTTTGTTCCTTCTCAGCTCTATAACACAAACATGTCATTGTACTGCACCTGTGGCTGTGGATGAGGGCGTTGAAGGCCAATCCATCATTCCAGCTACTGGAGAAGTTAACCACATTCACCTGAGGACAGAGACAATATAAAACCTAAAGAGGCGGAGTGCGACTGCGAGCCGATAAACCCACAGCTGAAACTCTGTCCCTGAAGCGCAGGGACTCTTTCAGTTGATGGCAGCTTTGAATGCATGAAGCGAAAAGAGGATACAAAGCTTTTAAAATGCTCCGAAAGGCAAAGAGCTGGAAGTCAGAGGAAGGTTCATTATGCTCAGTCTGTTACAGTAGCTTTTCAGCCAAACAAAATGCTAAAAAAAAGCTATAAAGTCCCCCCTTTTTGTGTTTTCACACATACAATAAATGTTGAGCTGTGCTTTAAAAAAAATCTCTTCTGTATTCTAGTATTCAGTCCTGCACTGAATCAGATACAGACTTTAGTACAATTAGCAGTGAGGTACGGCCATATTTTCGCAGTAATACTGTACATAACACCAGGTAATATGGGCTTTAATGACATGAAAAAAACAATAGAATGCTTAATTCACTTTGCAACTGTGCCACCCCGTTCCTCAGTGGCGCCCAGAGAAAGAGCCACAAAACCCTTATAATGGTTGCACTTTATAAGGTAGTTTTTTTTTAAAAATATGTTGATAGTTTCGCTTCATTAGACTTTAACAGAACATTATAATGGACGCATAAGAATGTAATAAAATCGGACTTTGAAATGTAATGAAACATAATTTGCAATAATTTTGATAAATTACAATAATTTAGCCCAATTATTATAAATAATTATTTACTATTATTTATTATTTGTTTGTAATAAAATACCTGAACGCATTTTGAATCGTTTTGCGTTGAACGACATTTGTCAGTAAAACTTTCAATTCAAAAGGATCAACATCATGTTATTAGAAGTTCAATGATTAGGATGAACACAGTTATGGTCATTTCTTACATAATGTGCCACATTATTACATTAACATCTCTAAAATAAGAGCTGCCGCCACATTTTGGAATAATTGTAATAATGTCATTACATAATGTGGCAGAAAGTATTGCAAAATGCATTCAAGGATCTATTGCATTTTGCATCAATTATTACACAATGTGTTTATTACATTTTTAAGTCTTTAGAAACTTTTATATTTATGTCTTTTGTGCATTACAGTCCAGAACCGACTCTGCACACGGATACCTTAACCAACTGTTAGCGAACCACAGACATTAAATAAAAAAATGACTCAAAGAAATATAACACACAGCCTCTCTCACAATAACGTTAAGCTTAGTGTGCTGCTGAATTGACGACTGTGCTGATAAAGTCTGTACGGAGTGAATATATATGAACTGAGAGGCTACAAATGAATTGCGCACGAGGCCCAATAAAGCTGTCCAAGTCCAGCTCTATGTAGATTGATGCTGCGTGAAGCTTGCTGCTGTCACACATTACATTACAGTCAAACCGGAGGAATGCAATAAGGTTCTTTCACACTGAATGAGCGGCGTCGCGGGATCTCCAGGAGGGATGGAGATTTTGTGAGGGAAGGTTGGACATGAACTAAAACTGACACTGAGAGGTTGTTGTGATTTATCATCAGAATGTCAGAGGCTGTCATTTTAGCACGGTGGTAACGTGGTATTGTCTTTAACACTAAACAAGTGCTTTGAGTGGGGAGCCGTCATAGGTGGGAGGATTGTGATATAAACCTATGATGTCATAAAAAACCGTAAGTGAAAATCAGTGTTTTTGGGACGCTCTGGTGACTTTTTGTGATTGTTGTGGCCTAAGACGACTGATTTTGTGGCACTTTAAAAAAAGAAAGTTGCAGTCAAAGTAGCACATTTTTTAAAGTTTTATTTTGGTCTTATGAGAAAATTGAAATTGCTTTACAGTGTTGCAAGGTACAATGTTGATAACTTTGGCTATGTCAATATTATGTTCATTTATTTTGAATTTGATTTAAAATGCGCAAAAGACAAAGTAATTAAACTGTATTTGGGAGAGGGTTAGTTTAGCGTTATGACTTGCAGGATCCACTAGGGGGACTTGCGTTCTCTTTTCCCACTTTCAATACAAGAGGGTGAGTGGAAGAGCAGAGATTCAGTCTGCTGTGACAATTTCTCTTACTATTTTCCCTGTTTTAAGGGCTAACAATAGCACCCTAAAGTTACCGTACCTGATGAATTGCGCAAATTTAGTGTGCGGTTTGTTCGTAAAGCTACATTTGTAGCTTTGTAAACATCGTGTGTTAAAAGTGGAAAGAAGACGTGGAGAAGTTGCGAAGACCGGTGAAAGTTGAGAACGGTGAGCAAGTTGCGTTAACAGTTGTAAATAGTCAGAACTTTGCAACTTCCTCAAGGAGGGACTGTAAATTTACTTTATTTGCTTTTTAGAAATGTTAGAAGAAAAATCTAATCCCTTTTGTCCCAGAGATCTTAGTGCAAAAAAGCAAACATTTTACTTTTATCTTTTCTTTATGAGCAATAAATCTTTTTGAAATAAATAATTTGGATTTTCAGATTGACTAAAGTAGCTTGGATTATACCATTCTCTTCTCAAATAGGATCTTTACACACAACAAAATCAGACAGAAAATTAAACTTATTATGGCGTTTCAAACATAAGACTGAAACGTAAAGCGTCATACCTGAGGGTATTGCCGTGTGTTCTGACGAACCCAGCTCAGCAGAATCTTCTCACTGTTGGTCTGCTGTAGGCCCGCCATCACATCCTTCATCACATCCTTCACCTGAACACACAGACAGAAGAGGCAGGTGGAAAAACCAGACCAACCCAGAAAATTGAAATGATATCCAGGCCCAGAGAAACGAAACACGTTTCATTGTTTAGAGCGGAAACCTCTCCGCCCAGCCCAGTTTCTCTCCTCACACTGAGTTTTAAAAAAGTTCCCCGTTTGAAAAACGTATCCTTAAAACGACAGTAGGTCCCTTAAATAAACACCAACACTGTCCGAGCGGGTTGGCTGCGGCCCGTCTGTGGGACATTTTGCATATTCCCACAGCCGTATCTCTGCCGAACAGCCCGGGCTCAGGTAAAGCACAAAGCTAAAGGACACTTCTATAGGCAGAAATCCACACGGCGGGCCGTGTTTACATACGTTTTATCCCCACAGGGAGGATTTCTGGCAGGTGTGAGTGACAGTTTTGGAGCACTTGTTTGAACTTGTGTGGAAAACAAAGAATTGTGCTTTTCTCTTCGCCTGCCCAGATGGGTAATAGCTTTGAAAAAAATGCAATCTCGACATTTCTCCCAGCTAAAACCCACAAATGCAAAGAGAGGGGATTTGTAGAGCCAGTGCTAATCTCTTTCACTTCCACATTAACTTTCCTGTCTTCATGAGTGATGAACTGTGGATTGTTTGCCGGGATGAATAAAAATTGTGAACATTTTCAGTAAGCAAAAACGGAAGAGATTGTTTTTATTTAGCTTTTGCACAACGTAACCTCGCCCCTTTAATGTTCCTACGTTTTGCTGCAAAGTTGAACTTTAATGCATTTTATCAGGTTTTACTTGATCATAGTGGAAGATAAAGAACATGTGGTTTTAAAAACTTATTAAAAAAAAAAACATTAAACATGGTAGTGGCAGCATCATGCTGTTGGTAACAAAAAAACTTGAATCACTTGAATTTTGCAAGCAATGTGCAAGAAAAAAAAATCTGACATAATTCAAAGATCTGCAGCTGTATTTGGTGTAAAAAATGGTTTAACAAACTCATGGCGCTGAATACAGGTGCACACCACACTTTTAAGATTTATTACTGTGAATTACAATTAAACTATAACATGACAAAATATGGAAAAGTTAAAGGTCTGAATGTTTGAACCAGGTACAATTGTACTGCTAATATTTAACAATTTCATAAAAGTGAAGTGTGGAGGGTGTAGCAAATCAATAATTGTTGCTTTTGGTTCAATTTAGTTTAATTGAAAATATTTTCTTTCAAAGGGAAATTAAACATTGTTGTAAATCATGTCATCCAAGTTGAGTTGTGGCAGTCAGTCTTGCAATGAATCTGAAGAGGCCTCTGACTGAAGACACAGTTGCTGATCGACACCATCAGATAATCCACCTCCTTTGCTTTTGCTGCTCTTGGAATCTCTCTCCGGTTGCCAGGTAGACAGACAGAATCAGGAATTTGATCCTTCCCCGTTACGATCCACTATCCTGCTCTGCATCCATGAAGCCTTCTTTTCAACTCCTCTTGGATTCTTTAGGTCATAGTTCAAGTGTTGTTTGTGCTTTTGAAATGGGAGGATAGGAGATAGTAAAAGTTTGCTTATGCTATTTAAGCAAAATTTACTACAGACATATTCTACCTCAACCTGACCCAATTATTGTTTTTAATCCCCAAATGGCAACTTATGACGCACGTAGTAATGAAGTGTGTTCAGTTTTTTATATGTCTGCACCTGAGAACTTTAGCATCATGTTAGCAATTATCAGCGCTTAAAGCAATAGTTCTGCCAGGAAGGAATCAATTCTCCAGGCGATTATGGAAGATCTGTGCAAATCTGCACACATTAGAAAAAAGGCCATCATTTTATAACAATCACTTCCAAACTTATACATTACGACTCGTGTCTTTGACTAATACCAGTCAGCAGAAATGTACTGTGAACGAGTAAAAGAGAAATATAAAAGAAAGTGAGTGTGACGAAATATATTAATGTATGACACATCATAAAAAACATTAAGAAAGAATTTATCATGAGGTAAATTGTTGGTAAATTATTTATATTACACGCAGACACAGGGAGGTATATCATTGTTAGGGTTTCCTCAGAATGTGGCTGGTCGAGGAGAAAAGGACTCATTAGGAAATGGGTCACTGCATATATTTCTGCTATAATTAGAGGGGAGCTTTGACAAGGCAGCTGGATGCAAATTAAAAGATAGCCACACTGACATAGTGACACCAAGAAATACGCACTTACAAACAGAAATATGTCACTGAAGAAACACATTGGAAAAAAACCTCTGAAACATCCACTGATGGACAATTTCAATCACTATACATGATCCAGATTTGGAGACAATATCAACATGTTTATTAGAACATAGTTATCCAATGCTAAATGACAGTAAAGTCTATGATGGACGCCTGACTAAGAGGCGTAGATATAAGGTATTGAAGAAGGGACACGAGAGAAGGAGAAGCTAAACAACATGTTATTGACCAAACTTTGTTTACCCAGCCATAAATAGGACGGAAGGGAAAATCAAGACGAGAACAGGCCCACTCAAGGCTAACACCCATCAATACGGGAAGAGAAAAGTGTTGATATGTATGTCCTGCAGCATCAGCTCCATTCCAAGTAAATCTGACAACTTGCTTCCCCTGAAACAAGTCACAGTGCCAGACCTCCAACAGAGACTGCACTCTAAATAGTTTCTGTATCATGTCTCGATGTGGCTGACCAAATTCTAGCAATTGCAGATCAACAAGGATGTTTAGCTGTTAGCATAACTAACAACTCTGAGGCTTTAGCGATAAAGACTGGTGTTCCTCAAGGCTCAGTAGTAGGGTCACTTCTTTTTGCTATTATCTCAGCAGTTTCCAGCAGTTTATGAGGTAGAATCTTCCAATTGAGGGATGAGGTTCCTTGTGTGTGCAGAGGAAAAGCCTCCCTACATAGAATAATGATACCAACACCACATCTGGTGTTGTGATTTGCACAATTAGTATCTTGGTGACCAGAACACGTGCTTCCAGATGATCTTTTTGGGTTTTTTTATTGTAAAAACTGCTCTTAATGCTTAAAAACAACACTAAAATTGATTAAGACATCACCCCACAGATCTGAGGCAAAGGGAAACAAAGCATTAGCATCAAAGTCTCATTGTGATGTGACAAAAGCAGTCCGGTGAAATCAAAGGGATGCACAGTTATCAGAGTTAACAGAACTGATCAAGCAAAAAACAAGACATTTAATGTTCAGAACCGTTTTAAATATCTTTGGAACAGCGTTTCATAAAGAGACTACAAGGATGTTATCAACTACAAAGTCGGGCTAAATGCTGAGATTAAAGTTCATGCCACCAACGCGTGTGCCCTGCAGTTCATCAGATACCCCAATGGTATCATAGGCAGGCTAAAAGAGAAGGCGGAGGCAGCTGATGATTCAGATTGGTGCAGTACACCAAGCATAAGGAGCCACACATAAATTCATGAGCATCAGATCCATTATCCATGATGAGACAGAAAAGATCCAAGACAATGTCCCCCTGGCGATCAACCGCTTAGTCAACGCTTCAGGCAATGGAAAAGTAGAGAAAAAGAACCCAAAATACAAAATACAAGAAATTGTATATATAGTGCACAGCAACAAAATGTCTACAGCAGAGGGTGACAAATGGATGAGGTCTCAAGAGAATATAAGACTGACTTCACTGGGAACCCCTCTGTCAAAATGCTCCAAGTCTGACAATTTCTGTCAGTTATTTGACATGAGATGATGTTAAAGGAATACTAAAGGGAGAAGTTCTTAAAATAACAGTACAAAACCATCTAAGTTCTAACATTTCATGCTTCTTATCAGACGCATCTACATTGCTTTATGGTTCACAGACAGCTTAAGTCATCAGAGGGATACATTTAAATGGCAGTCTGCAGCTATATTTTGCATATGTTTCTATTTATGGAAAACATAGGAAAGATGCAAAGAGTCTTGATTCGCCGTTCAAAAGAATTCAGAGTAGAAACAACAAGACAGAGATTGATATTCGAGGTGAACAAATTCAAGGAATTTATGATTTGGAAAAGTTTTCAACCAGCAAGATGGTAAGAATTTCAAATTCTGAAACTTTCTCAACCTTAATGGAAACTAGTTTGATATTATTTTCCTCCACATTCATAAACATGACAAGTTCAAACAACTTTATGTATTTTTTTTGTGTGGCACAAACAATAGTTACATGGCCTTGAACGTTTTCCGATTTTTTTCAAATTACAAACATGTTCATGTGATAAACCAGCAAAAAGCCCAAAAAAAATAAATAAATAAATTTCATTGCTTTCAAGGTTTTTACAAGAAAAATAAACACAGAAAACCTGAAAAGTGTGGTGTGAATTTGTTTATGAACATCAATTACAATTAATGTAAAAATAGATTATTTGTCATATTGTTCAAGTTTAGATTCCAGTTTTGCCATACATTCCTTATTGGTTTTAGGTTTAGACTTTGACTGGGCCATTCTAACACAATATACTTTGGTCCTCCATGTTTTGCTTACTAAAGTACTCAAAAGGAGGAATAATTAACTAAAACTTAAAACTGGACTCCCTAGAACAAATAAATAAAACAAAATTTTACAAATATTTGGTACCATCGTTTGGTCTGGCAAATAAAATCCATTCAGGTCTGTAGTTGCAACTTGACATAATCTGAAAAACTTCTTCAAGGCTATAAATATCATGAAAAGCATTGTACTGCACTAAAGCAAACAACAAAAAAAAAACAATGGTGAAGATAAATTTAAAATTTCTACTCCAACTATAGTTCACCCAGACATGTAAGGCGATGAGTTGCACACTTAGAAAGGATGAAGTTTCCCTTATGGAATCAGTATGCATTTGCTGTCGCTAAGAGAAAATGTTTCGTATTTTACTTTTTCTCCTTGCAGCACTCTCACGTCTTTGCCTTTCTTGCAACATGACTACCGGCTGACAGGTACGACATCTAAAGCACTCGGTTCAAATATGGAAGACAAAATGATCCTAACATGCACCAAAAAGGGACGTGTAGCGTTTGCTTAACATAATGTGAAACAAATGTGAGCAATTCGAGGGAGTGAGTTTATGTTTCAGAAACGAAAACCACCTGTCTGGGTGAAAATTGGAAAGCTCTTTGAATTCTTCTTTGTAACCGATTTGAAACGTGGCACGCTGAAGCAAATGTTCACTGTAACTTACACACACACACAAACACACCTGCCAGTGGAGAATAATGCTCCAGATGAGCCCGAGAATCAGTTTGTGATTCCCATCAACGATGTCTGCCGCTCCAATATTCACCAAATCAACCTGCAGAGAGGCAGCAGAGACACAAAAATCTTGTGATTGTTTGTTTTCCCAACAGCCAAACTGCTTTCCTTACCTTCTCTCCTTCTTGTTTTTCTCTGACTCCATTAAGAAGGGGTTTTTGGAGGCAAGTTATATCAAAAACACTTAAAATTTATCATCAAGAGTGGTGGACGTAAGCATTAAAGGGGCAGTATTATGTGTTTCCAGCCACATAGTATCATTTTATAGCATAATCAAGTGACTGTTAGCTTCAGTTGTAATAAAAATGCTCTATAAAGATCATTTATGACAAAAGAAATCTGACTTTGAAATTTAAAATGTTAAAATTGGGCTTCTGTCTCTTTAAGAAGCTCCTGCTCTTTCTGAAACTCCGCCTCCAGGAAGTCATCACAACACGGCTCCTCTTTTAACCCTTAAAAACATTTTTACCCACGTTTCTTTGAGAAGTAGCTCATATAATGAGCTCAGCTGATGAATGGTTGCCATGGGAGATTAAATGATTTCTCAAACATGCATGGATGATGATGCAGAAACATTTTAACATGATGTTAAGCTCAAAAAAGTCAATTTTACATAATACTGCCCCTTTAAAACACCTTCATTACTATTTTGGCACCTTTAATCTGACAAATGTTTCAGTTTTTCTTTTGATATCTTTGGAAAATTCAAACAACCAATAAGAAACATCAAAACGTGTTGCTCAATGAGAAAAAGCTAGAATCTACACATAATTTTTTAAGTTTCTTTAAAAAAAAAAAAAAAAGAACCTACATTTTGTCTTTGTCAATATTACCGGTTTCCTCAGGACTTTGCTGAGAAACTCCTGAGGAACTGTGTGCTCTTATCGTCCAATAGGGACTTATAGGGAAACATCCAACGTTCAAACCACAGAAGGAAACGACACAGAAACCTCAGAAGAAGACAAAAGTGTGACTTCCTTCTTTATGAAATGTAAACAAAAATGGAATGGGGTCAGATATTAGGGATTGTAGGATTTCTCTTTTGTCTTTGGTAAAAGACCAGGAGCCATTTCTCTTGCTAGTGCTAGACTAGCGTTTGTTTTGGTTGCATTTACCCACAATGCCCTGCTCTATAATCTGCTTCCTGCTTTTGGTAAAA
Organism: Alfaro cultratus; assembly: GCA_903066825.1. Taxonomy (NCBI): domain Eukaryota; kingdom Metazoa; phylum Chordata; class Actinopteri; order Cyprinodontiformes; family Poeciliidae; genus Alfaro; species Alfaro cultratus. The sequence goes on along the minus strand of CAEFZX010002138.1, from coordinate 22,408 downwards.
CATCACACACTATAGATTTTAATCCCGTAAAACTACTTTGAGAACTTCCTCAAATATTACATCAAAACAAGATATGTACACAACATTTTTTGACTGTTCGCTCAGCGTTTCTTCTGTCGTCGGGTTTATGGGCTTTTTATGGTTTTCTGTCAAATTACTTTAGTGTCTGTCTGTACACAGCCAAACTGTGATTTAGTGTGTTGTAGTGTGTGTATACTCACATTGTTCTTCTGCAAGATCTGCAAAGCACGGTTGACATTGTTAAGTGAGTGAACACGGCTAGTCCCTTTCTCCAGTCTCACCTACACACACACACAGGAAGCAGGCAAAGGATATTAATGAGGAATAACCAGACCTTGCTCAGAAAAAGCCAAATTATAATAAATGAGTGGTGTGTTTGCATGTGTGTGTGGATACCGAAACAAAAACAGATCAATTGTAAAACAATATGCATTTTTTTTTTTTAAAGTTAAAGTACAGGAAGTGGTGCTGGACAGAGTTTGAGTGCTTTACCTAAATGTTATTCTTTCCAACTCTGATCACAAACCACTAATATTTTATCTTTCCTCACAGAGCCAGAGGTTTGGATAACTATTTCCCCTGAATAAAGGAAACCCATATTTGAGGATCTAAAGCATTTGCATGCGACAAAAAAGAGAAACAGAAAGAACTCCAACTAAATAAAACTAATTTTTAAGTTACCATACAGTGCAGTTTTGCGTTCTCTATAGCTAACAACCTTTGTTTTGACAGACAGCATAGAGTGGAAACCACCTAACATAACAGTACATGCAGATGGATAAATTGTTTTAGCTTTATTTTGATGCCATTGGATTAGAAAATGTCTCAAAATTTGGCTTATAGCCTAAGAGAAGTGTGAGTGCTGCGGATAGGCAGGGTACCCGGATGTGCTGCTCTATCCCACTTATTGTGGTAAAACAAAGAGTGTGTGTGTGTGTGTGTGTGTGTGTGTCCTTACTAGCTCGTGTCCTATGAGGCCCTCCAGCAGCTCCAGCAGGCGTCGTCCATCACACAGATCTGAGAACAGGTCCTCCACAGGTGGCTTTCCTGTCTGAAACAGAGGCAGAGCTAACCTTTAACAGAATGCACTAAAACTCAATGAGAACAGCAAAACATGAGCACCATTCTTTAACATTCACATGTTCCCAACCAGGAAAAAGTAATTTCATCGTAGTGGTAAATCAGAACCAGAACTATCGGCTGACAAATGAGGAAAAACAAAAGCTCGAATGACCCCTGCAGAGATGCGGCAGGGAATTTGCTAGTTTCACAAAAAAGGCCAGCGGTTCAGCCTCCAAAGTGGCAGAAAACAACACACTGGTCAGAACAGGGACACATTTCTTGAGTAATAACAACGCAGCCTGGTGTTAAATGTGAAGATAACAATTTCATACCCGGGGGGTTGTTCTTTATCTGCGGTGACAAGTCTGGCCTTCCAAACTAGGAGTTGATTCACACCAGAACACGCTGCAGGCTGAATACACTATCAGTTCCCCCTCTTAGAACGAAATCAGACGACCTGAACAACTGATTCAGGAGATAAAATGTGGACTTTTTAATATTTAATATGTTTTATTATTGCAAGTAATATTGTAAATACGTTGAAAAGCAGCAAATACAATTCAAGATATAGTTGTGTTATTTTCGTCAAAGACAAAGGTTGTACATTATTAAATTAATAGGTTCTCTAAGAGTTTTGATGGTGACTCATTCATTTTAATTGTTTTATACTGTTGTCTTTAATTGTACAGTGTCCACAAGAGACCTGAAATAAAATTATTATTAACTTGATTAATTTAATAATGAGTTTAAATATATATATATCTTTAATTCATTGGAATGACTTCATGTCTGAAACCTTGAGAACACAAAGTCAATAAGAAAATATGAAAAGGCAGACAGACAGAAACCCTCCCTAAGCTGTGATAGCATGAGACAGATAATTGTGAAAAATTAACCATGGTTCTACTGTCATCTGCAGAAATACACAGTGGACAGAAACAACCAATCAGAACCAGGAGGAGGGTCTTAGTGTTGCCAATCACCCAAAAGATTTTTTTTTTTTTTTTATAGAGAGCACAGTAATACAGAGCTCTCTCTCTCTCTAGGTGTTATTTATAGAACAGAACTATTAGATTTTTTGGTGATAATATCACACCAATCTATCACCTGTTAACCTCTGTAGATGGATACCGGCCACCCTCCAAAATACCCCAGCACTTTTGCTTCTGGGTGATTAATATTCTGTCGGTGAGTGACTAAAAATCCATTCCCCATTCAGCACATAGAGAACTATAAAGAAAGTCTTTTGTCCTTTAAGTGACAGCCTCCCTCTAATTTTGCTCCCTGAGGATGAAAACAGATTATCAAGTGTCCCAAGTGCAAAATGAAAGCTCCTATAACTACAAGTCCTGGGGGATCTGATAGTCTTTCGAAAACTGAGAGCACTTATAACTCAAGCATCAATAAAACTGTACAATGGTGAAGCAGGGGAAACTGAAACAATCCTCGACTTAACTCTATCCCCAGAAGAATGTGTTTTACTATGGATTTTACCTGAAATATAAATACATATTTGCTGTTCAGTTATGTAAACCTTATGGCACTCCTCAAAGGTTATAATGCAGCTAAAATAACAGCATTTTAAATTATCAAATACAAACACCTACTCATGTTTACCAATGTCAAAAATGTAATAATTTGCTTTTTTATATGTTTCACAATTTAAACACCTCTGCTTTACAGAATCCGTTTTCAGCATATGAATATGAATTTTATGTTTCACCCATCAAAGTACAATTGACCCCCAATACTGAGGGACACAATTCCCCTCTGTGAAAAGCTAAACCCCGCAAATACCTTAGATTCTCTACAAAAATGCTTAAAACTGCCTATTTTAATAGTTAAAGCTCGTAATACATGTAGTGCAAACTATTTTGGCTGCAAAAGCTAAATGGTCTTCCGTTATTGGATGCAAACACCATCCAATAACGTGCTAAGTAGCATTGCAACTAGGAATTACAGCTTCCAAGCTTTTAGAAACACTCACAATTAGGTGAATGTTTTTTGTGAACAACTTGGAGTTGCAATCCACAGAAAAATCAGCAAAAAGATGAATCTGAGCAGGATGTGTTTTGAATTTTAACCAGCGGCTACCAGCTTCAGCGTCATTACCGGCTAACCGCTACCAACCATTACCCATCTGCAGTATTCCCACCATGTTTACATTTTCATTTCTTTGTTTATTTGTGTAGGGGAATTCATAACCCAAGTTAAACTGCAGTGGTGATCACATACAAATGTGAGAGTTGGTTTATATCTCGTCTCTCCCTCTGAAACAGTTATTTTATTTTAATTTTTTACCACAGCCAAAATGTTGTCGCATACAAGGTTTAGACTGTCGACAGAACAGGAAAATATTAAAACTTTTTCCTTTATTACCTCTACTGAAGCATGTCAAATATGGACTACAAGGCTTTAGGCTTTCACAAATCTCATCTTTTCGCTTGGAAAAGATAAGAGTCATTCATAAAGGTCTGAACTGAACTACAGTACATTACAATTCACAAGGTAGACTTTGGCTTGTTCAAGTCAGAAAACCAACAAATGTAAATACATGCATATATTTTTCAAATCATCTTTATTGCAGAAACTATACACACACTTTCCTTGTCCTATATTTATCTACTACAACTAAATGTGTAACTCTTAGCCTAGAGTGAATCATGCTCCATTGAAACCCTAAAACTAGGGTTATCTTTCAAAACCAACTATAGTTTCCAAAGCAACAGAAATTATTGTATACATCACACAGTCATTTGCCATCCAATGCATATTTTGTTGTTTTCACAAGTAAAATACCTTTATTTTACTTGTGAAAACAACAAAATACCCTAACCCTTTAAAATCAAAGAATCTCTGATTGCTGTAAAACAACTAAATCCAGGTTTGACTCGTCTGCTGCAGTTTTCATGAACGTCTCAATCTGAAACTCAAAGTTAGTTACACATGAGGTTTCCATCGATAAACGAAGGTTTTATGAATGTCACGTTGAATGACTAGTCAAAATATTTCACATTTTGAACTAGAAATGCAATGGGAAACTTTTTTCTTTATTTCCGAGCGCGTGTATCACCACCCCTGATCGTTATCACCCACTGCAGTGAGAACTTTCATCCGTATCAAAAACTGCTTTGAATGGTAATTGAAACTCTATCCCAACTGGAGATCCTCTAATCTTGACATCTGTCAGGTTTCTCATCGTCATAATGACAGAAAACAGACAAGCATGCACATATATTCAACCCACATCTTCAATGTCAGAAAAATCCTAGTGAGAAATCCCAAGTGCTTTATTTTGGGGGATTTAACTTGTACAGCATATCTGCCATTAAACAGGGAACAGATGGATTACAGAGTGAAAAAGGTTAAGGTGTACTTGGAATAAATACTTTGTTTTTATTTCTACTGCATGTTTGGCTGCTCCTGCAGGCTCAGACACCCTACATCTGATTACCTACTGTATATAACCTCTTAAACCTTGTAAGTATAGCTACTGTGTGGTTTTCTGACAATCATCACCCACACTCAGCAGCAGCCTGAGTTCGGCTGCCAGACACATAATTTCCAGAGCAAATCCAAACCTCATGTGACATCTTTTCTGTTTTTATTTTTACTATGCTGTTAGAAATGTCTAAATTTTATGTCTGGAGGTACTCAAGCACCACAGGAGATTTACTGGCTGTTTGAGCACCAGAGGAGTAATTAAGAACAGTATCTAATTGGTCAATTTGCGCCATCCTGAGTGTATTCATTAGAAAGCCCCCATCCTCCCTGTTTTGTAGTGGTTCACTCCTGTTCAGAGTCACAAAGGGGCTGCTTAGTAACTTTTATTATTTATTTCGCATTATATTTAGAATTCCTAATTGCACTTTGAGAAATGGTTGAAAAGAAATGGTTTATTTTTTACACGCTTGACCAAAGTAGTCAATCTATTTTTTATCAATTTCAGTTTTTTCATCTTTTATTTGACACTGCTTGTTACACTAATTGCACTGACTGAGCAAATTAAAGTTGCTTAGTCAGCGCAATTCAGTGCATTTATGTTTGCATTTAAGAAAAACAGTGCATTAAGTCAATTCGACTTTTCACTTTTTCTGTGCTGAACGACAAAATCTGTGGTTTTTAAACTTTCTGCAACTGAAGATCTGAATAGTGTGGAGTGCATTTGTATCCAGTGTAAATCTGGCTGTGTGTTTCAGGTCAGGCTATGACATGTCGTAGCCTCCAATATGTTTTTTTTTCTTTTTTCATGCTTTTTCAGGACACTTCATGGCACACACGATGCTGCCACTAGAGGTCGACGTCTACCCCAGGCAGCCAATGTTTTGGCCCATTTAATTTTACATAGAAAAACTTTTTACTGTTTAATATACAAATCAAACAACAGAGACAGAACTACATCAAAATAAACTGATTATTTTTGGTTAAATTGAGACTTGAGTAATATTTGTTATTCTGTCATTTTTATCATTTAAATGAAAAAGCAATGTTGGCTTAAAAAATTGGCAGTACATATCGATTAAGGGTTGGGCTGATGTCAAAATAATCGGTATCAAACTTAAAAAATTTAAATCTTGTTGCCACCATCATGTTTCACCATGACGATGTCGTCGTCAGGGTGATATAAAGGTCAGTGTTGCGTCACACAGGTCTCATCCCACCACAACACTTTCACCTGACTTTGAGGAATGCCTGAGTAAAACGCATTTAAATGAATGTTGAATATATACAATTTAATATAACATTGAACAAACATTAAAAAATCTTTTTGGGCTTTTCGTTCTTTTACTTGTGAATCTGCATATTCAGCTGTTTACAAAGTTGGAGACACATTTTCATCAGATGTCTGAGTAAACATTAGCTAAAAAATAAGTACTTAGGAGAAAATCTGAAAATTGTAAATATATATATATATATATATATATATATATATATATATATAAAATAATAAAATAATGACCAGCCTTTTTACAAAACACGAACTGTGCATCACTTCAACTGAAAGGCTAAATCGGTATCGTTAGTATGCTGTCCATCCTCCGCATCAGATAAAACCTTGCAGCAAGCAAAAGAAAAAATAAATGGAAAGCAGTGATATAAAGAAAGAAAAAAAAAACCTGCTTCTGTAATTGAATTTTTCAGCAGAACATCATGGATAACCGAACTCTAAATTACAAAGAGAAAAACAAATGAGATGCTACCTGTGCAATGTCATCGGAGGACAAATAAAGAATGCACAACACCTTCCCTTCCACAAATCAGTGGGTTTCACTTCGATGGCAGCAAACGGAGGATGGAGGTTTGTAACAGATGCAGATAATGGCTGCCTTTCTGTTGGTCACAGGGGACGATTGTTGTTTGTCTAAACTATTGACCGACTCCTGGAAGACTGGCATTTTAGAAACTGAATTCCGATGACTGGCGAGCGATAAAAATCTATTTAGCACAAGTGCAAACACAATTCATGCTTGAATTATTTAACGTAAGCAAGAGAGAAACTTTGAAACTCTCCTCTCTTTACTGGATCTGAACAGAAACAATGGAAAAAATAGAACAAAATGATCGCCGAGCTACTTTATGCCAAACATTTTTCCAAGTTACATATTGCTTTTTGTCCATTGTGTACCCATGCAGTAATTCTGTGTTGTGACATAAAATTTTATTGATATATGTAGCAAGTTTTCCTGACTTCAAATTATATTTGCATTCATAACTCGGCCAGTTTTACTTTTAACACAAATCTAATCCATATCATAACTTCAGCTCCATTCATCAGTTGAATCAATTTAATATAAAGGAATAAATTAAGCGTTTCCACCAGGTTAAGAATGAATTAATAATCACAATTAACAGGAAAAACGTTCGTGGGACTGTCGGCTCACTGTTCACTGGGAACAGATTCATCAAAACATTAATACTCCTTTGCTGTGGGGAACTAAAAATGTTACCAAAAATCTGATTTAAATGTCAGAAGAAAATGTACTTTTTGGTCCAATTTAGACATTTATGACAAATGAATTTATTAGATTAAAGGGGGGAAATGGGAGAAAAGAAAATGGAGTTTCATTGTAACGAAGCATCAGGAAATTTGACAAAGGGTTAATCGTGATGAATTGATCACTGAAAGAATAGTCAACTAATTTCACAATCAATTAATCGTTAAAATTATTGCCACACAAATTTATTGACAAATCTTCACTTTTTAGCTTGTTGCCAGCCATTTACACTACAACTGTGTTGAGCAACACAGCTTTACAAGCTGTACACTTCATGTTTGTAAATATATTAAATTATATTTGTTCACGAGACAATGACAATATGAGGGGTGTACTTAGTTTTTTTTTTAGACACTGTGTACATATATATGTACACTAGTCAGAAGTTTCACTTCTAGAATATTGTTTATTCATAAGGATTCCTCAATACTTTTCAAAATGAGTTCAACTTATTCAACCCTTGTGTAAAACAGACATGATGGATGAGAAATGCATCTTAATAATCCAGCAATATTCCAAACAGCTTCAATAAAAACACACCCAGCTGCTTCTGATTTATTCATTTCTCTATGTCCTTTGAAGGATTTCTGATGACAGCTCTTGTCTCTTAAATGACTTTGCTTTCCAGTCTGCATTGTTTTTCTCCTGATTTTTTTTAAAATTTATAGCCATATTACTCAAAAGGCTTCAAGAAAAAGAGCAATGCTTCTAAAGCTTAGGGTGGAATCTTTTGTTTTTGACCTTAATGCAGAAATGGGAAAAAACTTTTTAGATTCCCATATAAGGCAAGTTCACACAGTTATAATAAATATTCAGAGAAAGAAAGAAGTGACCACAGCAGTTAAAATTTGACTAGATTGATTTGTAATGAAGTCATGTGACTATACTGTAATGACTGCAAGATATAAAACTTCAGAGGCCTGAATAGGAGTGGCAACGAACTAACAGGAATAGTTGCTAAATTTTATTTTTGAATTTCTAAACACATTAAATGTAAAGGAAATAGAAAATTACAGCAGTATCTTGACAATCCAAGCAGCACAGTCGAAAATCTGATAAAACGTGAACTAAGAGGCTGCTATTACCTCTAGCATTGCTAGCTGTGCTAACTGCTAACAAAACCTATGAAAACATTGAATATGCCCATCATAAGCTGTTAGCGACGTTTGAATTAAATAGGAAACTACAGTTTTAATGAGCCGAAAGATACGACTTCACAGTCTCTCATGTGAACAAACAGCTAAGCTAAAGGTAGCATGAAGCTAGTTCTGGTAGGATTGTTGTTGGATGTGGCGGATGTTCAAACAAACAAACAAAAAAACTTCCTTTTAGCTGTTATTGGGCTATTTTTGGTGCAAACTTGTAAACTCCAAACAGACAAATCTGACCTTGAAGGAAATAGAAAACTCCAGCAGCTTCTGTGATCGTAAAGTCAAACATCCGATACAAGAAGTGAACGTTAGCAACGCTAACTGTGCTAACTGCTAATAAAAGCTGTGAAAGAATAATCCCATCATTAATTCTTGGCTTTATTTAAATATTGGATTTAATGAGCTGTATGGTACGACTTCTCAGTGTAAACAAACAGCTAAGCTAAAGACGGCAGAAAGCTAATTCTAGAAGGTGTAAAAGCTACGCCTTCTAACTTTAACCCCCCAAAAAACTTCCTTTTAAGCCTTTGCAACTTAAAAGGAAATTGATGAAACTTTCTTTTGTGAAAATATTTCCGGTGTTGCCTTGTAAATTTTAAGCAGGCATGTTTGTGGAGTGGTTGGAAACATTTCTTTATTCTTTATGCCCCTCTCTTACTTATCCGGTATTGTTCGTTAGGCTGCATTTGGCATCAACAAGGCCATGAACATGGCTCGAGGATCGATCTGTGCGTTGATATAAAGCCTGTTGGATCCTCCAGCTCCATGCTGAAACATTTTACAGCACCCAGGATGCCTGGTTAACCATAAAGCCTGTGACATTAATGCTATCCTCTTTACTTCTGCTGCCAGGGCGATTACCAGGTCTTGGAATAGACCATACAGATGGTTGCCTAAAGTTTCTGCTGCTGTAAACTGAACTGTGATGACAAATAATAAACAAAAACAGATCCTAAATATCTTTATGCTACCTGTCAGACCCATTATTATTCGTCTGCATCCTGTTCCTGCCATCAAATCCAAAAATGTTTTATTTTTTACATTTATTTCAGGCTTAAATAGAATATGAGCCTCTGCTTATTCTTTCTGTCAAACTATTTCCACAATTTTCACCTTTTACGAGGAAACATCTGTCAGTGGGGGAAAAAAATGGGAACACTGTATCCCTGTTTGAAATGACAGGAAAGGACAAAACACTCAAGATGAAGCTTTTCTACCTTCTCTCTTATCTTCACCGTCGTGTGCTGAGCTTTAACAGAATATGATAAAGTAAAGAACTTTTTGTTTTTGCCCCATTTAAATTATAGGACCTCGTCTCTATTGCTGGCTCTAAATGTTTCAATTGAATATCTCAGTTATTTCTACTTAATGGGTATAGAAACTAGAAAATCTAGCTTGATTTTCTTTAAAGCCTAAGCATGACATTCTTGATTTTAAAGCTGAACCTTCCACGCTTATTTCTCTCCTGCTTATATAATTTCAATCAGAATTGCGTTGTAATTATTTCCTTTTTCATTGGTCGGCTGTTAAAAACAAGATATATTTCACACTGGTGAAGTAAAACGCATACGTAATGAGGCAAGCTACCAGAAATGAGACGAGGGGAACTGATGTGCAATGAATGTCAACAACGGCAACTGTTCAATAAAACAAGATGCGACCTCAGATAATCACCGCGGTGAGCGGAGCTGCAGGTTGATATCAGCAATCAGCATCAGGAAGCAGGAACCAATGAGATTCATCGGCATCGTTCGTCTCGTGGCTGCAGCAGTAAACTTTAACGAGCACGAGGGCCAATCACTCATTTTTCCGGTCTGAGATTATGCTAACTGTTCACTTCAGATAGATTTCCCATCCGTCGATGGAGCGACGCGTCCTCTGCCATCACTGGCGGTATGAGTCAAAGGTCACCGTTGCTTCCCGAACTCGGCTATTTGCAGATTAAATGACTTTGGAGGTTAATCACAAGTTTCAGGGTTGATTTTACGGCTTCGCAGAACAGCTAAGCTACATATTCACAGCATGCAAAATTGGGAGAAAGTGGTGGAGGGGGGTTGAAAATGAATGCAGGATTCAGAGTCTGATTTGGTAAATTACCACCAGAAAGTATTGCTGCAGGGTACGTTATGATTACACAGCTTATTTACAAAAGCAAGAAGAGAAAAGAGACACAGGGAGGGAGGAGAGGGAAAAAAATCTGTTCCAGCTGATTTGTTCTTCACTATACATAGCAGAACCTCAGCAGGGCAGCCAGGAAAATCCTGAAAGGTAGCAAAGTGAATGTTGAATGTTCCTGTGAGACGGGATCTCCTGCTGAGTTTTAACAAACATTTATTTATAATCCTACAGCTATACAATCTCTTCCTGGCTGTAATGTTGTTTTTTTATTTAATTTAATTTTTTTTTTATTTTGCACTTTTATATTAACTTCCTGGAGTTCACTTGAGGTGATAAACTGGTAGCTGGACAAACGAAATCCCAATAACTGTATAAAGTGAGGGCAACAAGAAAATGAGGAGGGAAATAAATGAATTTATGAGTAAATAAATCCTAATTCACTACATTCTTCTTGCACAGACTGACTTACTGTAGTTATGTTCATTACATAAGAACTGAAGAGGCTGATGCTGCAAGAGTCGACTGGATTTAGTTAAAAGGAAATTTATGCTAATTTTTCAACATTTTGCAAAAACAAACCTGAAAAGTGTGGCATATGTTGTGTGAACCCCAGTAAGAAAATCCCAGACTAAGTAAAATTAATTAATTTTTTCTTCTTTTTTACAAAAACACATCTGGGGTGTTTTGATTCTTTCATGCATGTTTGTGAAATCCTTTAATCGCCCTTGGCAACCATTCAGCTGTGCAAAACACCTGGGTGGACCTAGCTCCGCCTTCGAGGCACAACTCCTCCTCCTTTATGTCAATTTACACTGAAAATAAAGAAAATTGAGCTCCAACTTTAAATAAAATGTGCTAATTGGTCACAAGTCCTTGAATGAAGTTTGTCAAACTTACTATATGTTTAACTTGACTACTTGGTAAACTTAAATTGCATAAGCTTAATTTGATTCCTTGTTACCTATCCACACAACATATTTAAGTTGGATCACCTGATCCAGCTGATCTCAGTATAAATCCAGCTGTTCTGTTACGGCCTCAGAGCTTTGTTAGAGCATGAATAAGAAGCACCCACGAGCCCAACAACCTGTGTTCATCCAATATTACTGACCTTAAGCATTTTTGCAAAGAAAAAGGAGTTAAAAATGTCAGTTTCAGGATATGCAAATTAGGAAAACCATGTATCCTTTTCCTTCCACCTAATAGTTCTGTATACTTTCTGTTGGTGCGTCACATTACTAAAACGTACGCAAAAAGGAAACGGATTAAAGTTTGTGCCTGACAATGAACCTGCACTAAAACAGAGACATGCTCTGCTGAAAGAAACACAACGTCAAATGTAATTTCGAGGCAACCATTCTTTGAGACATCTAACATGTCCACTGAAATGGAAGACAGGAAAAGGCACAAAGTCAATGGAACCAAGACAGGAACAAACAAGCTGGGAAGAAACAAAGAAAATACCCAACAGAGGGCGCTCACTGTGGTTCCAGAATCTAGAGGGAATCTTTGTTTCAGCTTATCCCACCACTTCAATGCAAGGTCTAATTCTTCACAATATTTCAGTTTTTTTATAGTTTTTTTTTTTTTTTTCCCCCTGATAAAATCAGAAAAAGTCTCACGTATTATCTAATTCACTCCTGGAAATTAGTAGAGGTGCACGGATTCGATGCACCTCTACTAATTCTAGATCGGGTATCGAAAAAATGATTTATTTTACATTATATTTAGAATTTAACTTTCTGAACCATTTGAAAGAAAGTACATGTTTGACCAAGGTAGTCAACCTGTTGTCCTTGTCAGTTTCAGTTTCTCTATTATTTATTGTACATTGGCTGTTATACTTTTAATTCCACTGACTGAACAAATTAAAGTTTTTGTTTTTTTCACGTTTGTGAAGCCATTGATGTATTTAAGTGTGCTGTACTGGTGCAGAGATATCTAATTAAGTTGTAATTCAGTACATTTATGTCTATTTAAAAAAAACATTTAAAGTCAATTCAGCGCTGTTTTTCTGTATCGGATCGGTATCGGCCAAAGCTAAACCTCAGATACTGGTATCGAAAAGAGAAAAAGGTGGATCAGTGCATCCCTAGAAATTAGCTGGGTCCATTTTCATTATATTTGTGGAAACTAGACTGCAGTCAGTTCCTTATGAAAAAGCAATAATAGTTGGAAATACTAAACAACCAGACGGAGTTTCTTATCTAAAAACAAACCACTTCATATTCCTTGAGTGCTTGATTTTATGACTCATTAAGGAGCAAACAACACAAATCAAACTTGCTCCCAGCATATTCTCAATCTATCCATTTTTATTAACCCTAATCTCTTCCTGTCAGCCTTTCTTCACTCCATCCTTTGTCTAAATCAGATCGTTTTACACTAATTAACCCTCTTTTTCACTTCTCTACCGATTTGCACTCTTGTCCCTTTCATTTCCACCTCTATTATGCTACTTCGTCCCCTCTGCTGTCTCAAACACTCACACTTTAACAAGTCTAGATTGATGAGGGCAACGATTTCTTCCTTTCCAGTTCACCTTTCTGCCCATCTCTGCCTTGTCTTTTTCCTCAGCCTTCGTTCTGGGGAGGATAAAAAGGCGCAGAACAAAAGTAAAGCTGTTCAAACGTCAGGAAGGCACGGCGCTTACAGCTGGAATATGTTGTCGGCCTCAGACTTTGCCGGATGGAGGCATAATTGGGTGAGCTGGCATTACGTAAGCTAGCCCATCATAGTTTGGGTTCAACAATCCTTGCCTGCCACCCTGGAGCCGGTTCCTCAGCTGTCTGTCACTGTGCTGCTCATGCCTGGACAGGGTTTGTTTTGTCCAAACTATGTAGGTCACTTTAACTCAACCCCGGTAGAGCAGTCCAGAGACTCATTCTTTGTGACAAATCCAGGATTAGAAAGTCTACGAGCTCAATGCTAGCAGCAAAATGTCAATAACTTGAGATCAGTTTGTGTTTGGCACAGAATCTTCCACGGAAAACTAGCCTGTTTAGAGTTACACTACGCAATTAAAAAACTTTTATTCTACTTTTTTGGGAGCCATTTAAAGGTGTTATGAGATGTTCTCTTTTACGATTATATGCAAGAGAACAGAATTCCAATAGTTATGGCGAGTTGTTTCAGTCAGGAAACGGCAAAGCAGCCCTAGACATTTTAAAGGTTCATATAATGTCAGTTTTCTGAAATGCTGTATTCGCTTTACATCGAAGGACAGATAACTTTCAAAGAATGCCCCTTTTGTCTCATGAGATGTAGTCCTAAAAGCCTTGACGTTTCTTCATTAACTGTAGGATGAGCCTTTGTGTTCATGTTCTTTAAAAAAAAAAAAAAAGACAAATACCAATTAAAAGGTTTCCCACCATTGGAGCACGATCCGTTGCTTTATGAGCTCTTTCATCCTACTTCATGTTGTCAGACCGGTTCTGTTTAAGTGACTGATTGATTCCGCAGCTTTACCAATAATTAAACTGTGTGGCTTGAAAAAAACCAAACACCATTTCTATACGATTAAAACCAACTTAATTCACAAAGGGTGGAAATTTTATTAGCAGACTATTTTAGATGCATATTTTTCTCTTAAATGAATCCTCACTTCAAAATATTTGGTATTTATTCAAGTTAACTTAAACATTTTTTTAAGATCTGAATTATTAAGTAGATAACAAAACTAGAAGAGATTTTTGTGGGTGCAAAAACTTTTTCCAGTACTGTATACTATTAGTTAATTGAACAATAGTTAGACAAATGAACTGATTTCTCTCACTTTTAGGCAGACCAGACTGAGAATTACAGATTCTCAGGATTAGCGAAGTGTTTAAATGAAGCCAGTGGAAGCAAAGAGACCATTCATTTCTGAATCAATACCTTTTAATAGTCGTATAAAGCAGTTCTGCAAAACTGAATTTGGGGTTTTTATTACCTGTAAACCATAATCATTATGGCTTCCAATAGAACCAATCTGTGTCTATTACATCTGCATAAAACAGAAGCTCTACTTTTTAAATTGACTTATTGAAAAATTAGTTTGATGGTATTCTATTGTATAAATGCAGTTCTTCAGACTCAGTTGATTGAGAGTGATCTGTAACACAGGAACCACAAGGCCCATTCAAGAAATAAACCTGTAATGCCTCCTATTGAATCAATTATTGATACCAATGATCAATAATACCAACAATTCAGTAGTAGTTGAGAAGTTTTACTGTTAATATAGAATAGGTGGAAATTTTAGAGCCATTTTCCCAGAACTCTAATACAATGATAATTGAAAGCAAAGCCTGGTGGGCTGCCAGGCTTATATTACAATGGGAGAAACCCTAATGTTACCAAAAGTTACGATTTTAAGCTAAAATGTTCTAAGTTGGGGCTTACTGGCCTTAAAAATTCAGACTATTGTTGAACATGTAAATTTTAATTACAGCCATTTGGAGAGTTAACTGTACCAGTTTAGGAATTCATAGTTTTCAGATTTAGAAATGAGTGATAAACTAGGAAGTAACTGAACAGTTTCAGAAAGGTCGGGGTCAACAGAAACTAAAATACTTCTGCACTGTCTCTCTTCCAACAAAATGCTATTTAAAATAAATGAATTTGGAAATATTCTTTAAAGAACATTTAAAAACACCCCCCATAAGAATAAATCAGCAAGAGAGTCAAACATTGTAATTTAGTAATGTTGACAGAAATGGCTAATAATGACTTCATTATTTTTTGTTTGTAGAAACACGAAATAGTCATTGGGGCTCGAATTGCTTTTCATTTATTACAGATCTATTCAAATTAGATTTGAGATTCGTTTCCCTGAAAATATCTCATTCTCATCAATGTAGCATTGCGTATTTTCTCGTCTTTTCTACCGACCGCTGTTTGGACGACGTGTGAATGGATGAAAACTCAGGTTCTTCAGTTCAAGAAAAAAGATGACCGTGATTTGTAAAAATTGGTTCCGCACGTACGAGTATGAACAGATGTAACGAGTTAACACCGATCATTTTAAAATGCTATTATCAGGGCCTTTTTTCCCCACAGCTCTATACACGTCACATTTTGGATAGAGTGTAAAATCTAACTAATTAAATAGAAAGACTCAGAGGATTTTCTTAATCTTCACACTGTTCTCTTCTGCAGTTTCTTGTTCCACAGGATGTCTATTCGACCTAACGGGGCTTACGTGTGGATAGAGCAGATCTAATTGCAAATGAGGAAAAAGGAAAAGGAGACGAGATAAAAATCGTAAAACATGGAGGTAAATGAAATCAGAAAGTAGTACAAATGAAGCTGATAGAGGAAAGGAATGAAAGAAAAAGGATAAAAAGACAAGGCTAATAGCAAACGAATTACTTGCTTACACATTTAAATGCAGCCACATGAGCCAAAACGTGCACACATGCTCATAAATATAAATAACCATGGTAACGGCACACCTCAAAAACCTTGTAATCAACTTTGAAAACAGAAAGCGGACTAATGCATCGGTATGTCTGCCCCCCCACACACACAAGCAATTCTTCAGACATTTGTGAAAACAAAAAGCACAAGATGAATGTGCTGCAGGACATTATTTATCTTTTATAAATACTAGAAGACAAAGTTCTGCTTTATTATTTCCACATTATCCATGTTTATTGTTCTGAATTCTACTTTTTCCAAAAAGTGTGTTATTATGAAGTAAATGAAAACAATTCAACAAAAAGCCAAGAGGTCCACATTTACTTTAGTTATTCAAGTTGAACAAATGCAATAAAATGTTGCGGTTCAGCGGAACACGAATGATTTTACAGGATATTTTATATGTTAATATTCAAATATTATAAAAGAAAATTTCCCTTTATTTAATTTCCCTTTAGAGTTGAACTCAACAAAATATGTCTCATAAAGAAACTGGCAAAAAGTAAACTCTTGTTTGCAACCTGTCCTTTGAAGTTCATGACTGTCTGTGATTTGAGATTAGATCTAATGTTCCGGTAACATCCACCATTTACATTGCTTATAAAAACAAAAGAGCAATGTTTTATTTATTTTTTGCTTTTTTACCTAAAAGCATATCTGAATTGGCACACAAAGCAAAAAGATCTTCAATAAATTTCCACCTGGTTTTCTAGAGAGCTCGTCAAATATTTAAAAGTTAGCAGACATGACTGGCTAGCTAGCTACCTAGCTAGCTGATGAGACTCTTCAGCGGCCATCGAATGTATTCTTGCACCTTCGGTCAGCCATGTGCTGCCAAAACTACAGGAAGGTTTTTGTCCCTGATTCAGAAAAAATGCTAAACCTGAATTTTCATTCAGCTTAGAGTTTAATTTTACCTTTTTTTTTGGAGGAGTTTGGTGTTTCACTGAGATTTTTCAACATGGCTGACATCTTTTTCCTGTCGTTGTGGAGAGGACATTATATCTCTTTCCTTGTTGTTGTTTACATACTTGTCCGCTCCTGGTAAGCAACCTGCCAACTTTTATAGAGGTGGTCAAGCTAATCAAGTGAATTAGCTGATGCTTCCCTAATAAACTCTTATCAAAGCCGTTAGGTTGTAACTAGATATGACTGTATGAACCATAATAAAAACTTATTTTATTTTTCCACTCCAGAAATATGGGTTTTTCCATTTTATTGACATAACATAAGCACTCGTTCAGTTCAGATTTTGTACGATCAGATGAGAGCTCCACATTATTTGATTTTTGAATGAATAAAAAGAAAAAATAAATGGGTGAAATGGACGTCCATTTAAATAGACAGGACTCTATTATTCAGGTAATAAATACCCAAGCTGTAGTTTTCCTCCAGCATCATAGCGTCAGAACTTGTCGTTTTAATTGAAAAAAATAAAAAAAACATTATTCAGCTCTGTAGATAGCCCCTCTCCAAAACAAGCCAGGCCCGTTGGTGATGCTGCAGCCCAGCATTACCGACACGACTAAAGAGAAGACGGACGTGGAGGGAATAACCTTTGAGCGCCATAAAGGGAAACGCTCAAATTGTTTGTCGCTCAGAGACCAAAGGAAACAGCTTGGCTAAAAGGATGAAAGCAGGAGAAAAGATGCTTTCGGCATTAAGAACAACAAATCCTTCCCTCCTGTTTATTTGCCTTTGAAAGTGGGAGGAAATGAATGAAAACAAAAACATGGAACGGGGCCCAGAGAGTCACTGAAGAGAGTACAGAGTGATACAAACGGTGTGGTGTGTGTTTTGGTGCGAGTCCTGCTTCAGACAAAATGGACCAACTGCAGCCGTCCATATCGGCCTTGTCCAATTAAGGATTAGAGGTTTTGGTTTGTCTACAGCAATATAAAGACAGAAATGTAGAAAACTACCTGGTTATTCTGAGCAGCTCAGTACTTTACACAAGTATTCAAACATTTTCATATCAAAATCTCAAAATGAAATGGAAAGAAAATGATGCAAGGTTTTCAAAAATATTTTTAAAATAATCTTAAGAGTGTGCTATGCATTTATTCAATGCCCCTTTACTCTAACGCCTCTAAATTCAGCGCAACAATTAGTGGATTTCTCAGCTCTGCACATTTTCTTTCTTTGAGTATTTTTGCAAAACAACTTAAGCTTTGACTGGGCCATTCTAGAACAAAATAAGCTTCCTTCTTTTTTATCACATTAATCGACAGAATAATTGATTCCTAAAATAATCATTTGTTGCAGCTCTTAATAAAACACATAAAGGTTTGTCTGGAGAATTTCAATGGCTGTTGGATCAAACATTTTAGATTTTGGAGTCTCCGTCCCGCCCACGGTGTGAAACACAGAACACAAACCAGAACTCTTACCTTACACAACTGCAAGTTGACCCATTTTGTGAAAGTCTTCTTCTGAACGTCTTCTCTTTCATCTGGACAGACAAACAAAAACACAGAGCATCAGATCAGTAAAAGCACACAGAAATACTCTCATAATCATAATGTTCTTGAGACTGTCAAAACTTCTCCACGGATGCAAAGCAACATGGCGCCCAGCATGATGAGAGACTCTTCTAATCCTGCTCATCCTCATCACATCAATCAGCGGCCCACTCCCAGGCCGTCGCTGGCTGGCTGGCTGGCTGACTGACTGGGTGTGGGCATCGCAGACTGGGATGAGGAAGTGGTCAGACCATGCGGCATCCTAACGTCTGCGCTCACAGCTGCTGCTAAGGCTTCGCCATCACCTGCTTCTTCAGTGAAGGCCTCTGATCAAAGCTCTAACGGAGCTGCCAAAAAGTGTTTACCTCCCGACAGGAGGCCTTCTTTTGTTGGAAGATCAAACAGAACCAGGTAAAACACAAAGAAGCAGGTTTTAGTAAACTTATTCAAATTAATAAATCTTAAAATTGTGATCAACCGCTCTCTCTTCTCCCCATTTTTAATTACACCGAGCTGTGGTAGCGGCTAACGTGAACGGCTAGCAATTTTTGAGAAAAGAGGAAACTTCCCTTCCTCCCGGAGAGATGCTGGTGTAATCCTTACAGCTGGTTTTCAGAGCCGCCTTTAGTATAGGCAAGACTGAGAAGATAGAGAAAAGGAGCAGATCAGTCTGGATTTTGCTCATTACTCTAAGCTCTTTTATCTGGGTCTAGCTTGACAACCCAGGAGTTTTTCCAAAACGACTTAACTTAAACTTCAGGTTAGAATTTCATCTGACAGGTCAAAAAAAGTGGCTTATAGCTGGAGTGATGGGAAAAGGATTTTGCCGATAAAAATCTGAAAAAAGTATCACGTGCTTATTGAACCCCTTCCCTCTGTTTCCCTTAAAGAAAACATCTATCAAGTCACCCCATTAACAAATACAGCTCACCTGTGTGCCACTTAATCTCCATATGAATACATCTAACAAGAAAACTATAAGAGAACTTTTCGCCATCGATACAAAATATAGTTTCCATGGAAGAAAGCTTTTTTTTTTTGTAATGTGAAACTTTGCAAAAATAACTAATGTAAATGATCACCATGTTTTAAGATGTTTTAATACAAAACATTCAAAAAACATGAATTGTTTTTATGCGGTGTATTTTATCGTTCCGTGACATAAAATCCCCACAAAGTCAGATTTGGTGGGCTGTGTAAAAAAATTCGCCCTGTTACAATAAATCTTTCTAGATAATAAATTGTTCCAGTAATTATTCTGATAATTGATCATATTTTTGTCTTCTGACTATTTCCAATGTCATTATATTAATCATAATAATTATCACTTATTTATTGGTGAATGACCAATAAACTTTTTGTAGAGGATGCTTGAAATATTTTAAATATCCAAAACAACCAAAAGCAATAAAAGTGTTGAAAATTCACAAATGAAATTAATTATGAAGTCTTTAATCAGAACTGTCCTCCAAAACATATCAGGATGGAAATTATGAAGCTCAATTTAATTTATTATGCCCAAAGCTGATTTATTGTTCGCAGCAGAGCAGTACCAAACTGCTTGGCTAAATTCACCAACCGGTGTTTTGTTTTGTTTTTTTAATTTGAAAATGCAGCTCATTTTGTTAAAATGTAAATTTTTTTCCTTATTTTTATTCATTGGAAATGTCAGCTGTCCCAAACAGACCTGGGAGACGAAGCGTTTAAAGCAAATGGGTAAAAAAAAAAAAAAAACTCTCATTCTCAACTTTTTGTATTTTTTGTTCTTGTTGGAGAAATGTGATCAACGATTAACGGGGTGAAATCAAAGTTGTCCTTTAGTGGAAATGACAACAACTCCTCTGCCATTTAACAGGTCCTGGGCTCGCGTCTCATTATGAGGGAGAATAGATTACACCCTCATCTGGAAACTCAACATCAGGTTCATATTACAGCGGCTCAGTTAACCGGAAGTCTGTGAGCATGTTTGCGATTGGGAGCGGCGACTCTGGCCCCACGCCGGCTAATGAAGCTGATAATGAAACTTCTCCTTTAATTAACAGGTCACACGTTGAGAGGAAGTGCGGCGTGCGAGACGCCGCCGCACACACGCAGGACACACACACACAATTCTGACTCAGACATATTTCCACATGAACAGAAAAGGACACATGCAGCAAAAGAAATATCCCAAACGAGAAATAAAACTATGTGCGAAAAAAAGCCAATTTATAGAAGATACTGGATGAGACTGTAAAGAAAGGTTTGTCTGCGCTTAGTTGGGTTCTTTAAGAGGAACCTCAATTTTTCAAAAGCATTCCCTCCTGACCTCAAACTACAAAGCAAAAGATTTCACTTCATTTATACAATTTCAGTTTCTTTTCCACTTTTTCTCTCAAATCAATAAAGGTGAACTTTTCACCCCGGTCTAACTCAGAATACGTGACGATGTTCCACAAGCGGAACCGTCCGGTCCAGAGAGACGAGAACCTACAACACAAAATCAGCCCGATTTATTTCAAGCGGAGCAAAAATAAAATTTTATTATAAAATAATTGCATATTTTTTAGAGTAAAGTTTTTAATATATTGTTAAACTTCAACCTGTAGTTTCAGGTGTTCTGACCATTTCTTCTGATTTGGATCAGATTATTTTTGACTCACTGGCTTTCACCTCTAGATGACAGACTGCAATCTAACCTAAATAAAACTTCACAAAAAGTTGAAATTTGGAAAACTGTCTTCTTCAAATTTATTAAGTAGTGCCAGAAATGTCTAAATGAATAAAACATTAGAGAAGGTTTTATTGTTAATTGGTCAGACTGCATTAGATTATCCAGTACAGTTGGGAATTTCCAATATTTTGAGGATCTTTTGGTCCCAGTGAGACCAGGAAGCTCACGGTTGTAAAGCCGAAGAACATGGTGGCTTTGTGTGTGAATTAGCATTGTGTGTGTTGCCAGAAAAGCCGAGGCGTTCAGAATTAGTGGGGACAGCCAGAAGCAACCAGACAGACACCAGAGGTGAGGGAGAGACACAAGATCAATAGTCTATTTAAACTGTTTTGTTACTGAAACTTGGAGCAGCTGTAAGCACAACAAAAGTTTCTGCAAAGACATTCAAGCTGAGTAATAAAAGAGAAACTTTTCAAGGTTCCTTGTCTTTGTTATTATAAGCAACACTTATGGTTTTGTGATGCATAAAAGAACAGTTCAGAAAAAAAAAAACATGTTTAATCTTGCTTTTCTCTAATAACCTGTTAAAATGGAAGAAATCTGAGGCAGAATTAAAACATGTCTATTTCTGCACAAAGTTTCTCTATTCTAAGAAACAAGCAGGGGAGGGGCCAACTCTCTGCTGACTGAACAGAAATGAAACGGAAAACTTGATCTAATGCCACCCTGGGCAACATAAGAAAAGCTGCCACAGGTAGGCCTGTCACAATAATGAATAAATCAATTAATTACATGATAAATTAAAACAAACTCAATTCTTTTTACTTGCATAATTTATAGCTTTTCTCTTTTTCTACCAAATTCTGGATGATAAAAGTCTTCAGTCTGGTGTTTTGGTTATTTGTCGTTTCTGTTTTGTTTGCTTATTTTGTATATTTAAAATGTCTTCTGGTTTCAGTGGGAAATTTTCATCAGAATTTAAAGTTTATTGATCTGTAAGAATGCCTTCTTGCATTATTATTATTATTATTATTGATTATCGTTTATCGTGACAACTTCTGGCACAATTTATCATCCAGCAAAATGTATTATTGTGACAGGCCTAAGCCACAGGAAACAAATGTCAGAGATTTATTTTCTATCAGTGGTTTGACCTCAACAACATTTGCTAGCTTGTACCTAAAAGTGCTAGAAACACGATATTTCCAACATTTTCAGTATGTCAGCTGCTTTAAACTATTTCACACTTTGTCAACTTACTTTGCTTAGATTCTTGTTAAAATCGATTAAAGATTGTAACCATTCCATGGCGTCTTTGCTCCTTTCTGATTAATGCTGCCCTTGGCCAGTCTGTCTGCTCATTTGGACTATGTCTGAATTGGGATTAATGAGAGTACATGCCACACATTTCAGATTTTTGCTTGTAAAAAATTATAATTTCCTTCAACTTCTCACTTTGCGTTTGGTCTGTGAAGTGCACAATTCAGAGACTGAGGTCCAGACAGAAGTCAGGGAGCAAAATCATCTTTATTGCGCTTACGGCCG